>SRLM01001768.1:54657-70862 GCA_015708895.1 Populus ilicifolia | reverse complement strand
CTCTAATCTCTCTCTCTCTCCAGATATCTCTCTCCAGATTTGTGGCGACGATTGTTTGCTTATGTATGTAAATTATTCATTAATACTTTGTTATGTTGTTCACTTTTAATACTTTGCTTCTTAAATGGTTAATCTAGATTTGTGTTGTATAATACTTGATAGAACAAATACTTTGCAAATTCATAGCTCAATCGTATGGCATAACCGACACTTGTGCTATGAAAGAAATTTGATTTGTCATTTATGTAAGTTATAATTATGAATACCTAATAATATTTACAAGTATTAGCATTATTTGAATATGATAACTAATGTAATCATGTTAACTTATAATCCGATTATAACATCCTTTGTGTATGGCTTTCAAATAAAAAGAGTTTATACTAGTTTGAAATACCATTAGTAGATCCTTTAACCTTGATATTTATTTTTATCATTATTTAATCCTCACATTGATCTTTCATTTTAAAATTCTCATTAACTTCGTTTTCTTCTTCTTCTTCTTCTTTATTATTACTACTACTACTGATATTGTTGTTGTTGTTGTTTATAATTTGTATAGTTAACCTTCCTATGGTTTGACCCTGGTCTTGCCGAGTTATTTATTACTTCGACATTCCTGCATTTGGAAGAAGACATCAATCTTTTAGTTGTGTCAGTAAGCTTAAGTTTTTATTTCATTAATCTTTTGTTTATACCTTTCATTTGCTTTACTTTATTATACTTATATAATCATATTCTCCTCTTGTTTATTTATATTTCTTTTCTTTATTATGTTTAACCAAGTTTATTATGTTAAGGTAAAAAGGTTTTACTAATGGTTTTAGGATAAGTATAATATAAACAAATATAGACTTAAATGATTATATCCTAAACAACTTATTATTAACATGCCTTATCATTTTTATCTTATTAATTCTTAATACCTTACTTATTAAATGGTTAACCTAAATATGTTGTATAACACTTGGTACAATAATTGTTTAGTACTT
Source organism: Populus ilicifolia (assembly GCA_015708895.1). Taxonomy (NCBI): domain Eukaryota; kingdom Viridiplantae; phylum Streptophyta; class Magnoliopsida; order Malpighiales; family Salicaceae; genus Populus; species Populus ilicifolia. Next base: position 69,870 of record SRLM01001768.1, on the reverse strand, counting down.
TTATAGCCGACAATATGGTATAATCTACACTTATGCTATAAAAGGAACTTGATTTGTTGTTAACATAAGTTAGCATCATGAATTCCTAATAATATTTAAATGTGTGGTGTTAAATAAAATAATTAATATAATTATGTTAATAATTTACAATAAGCTATTAATTTACATTCGATTAGAACCTTCTTTGTATGTGGTTTCTAGTTAAGTAATAAAATAAGTTTATATTATACTTATTTGAAAAATATTATTAGTGGATACTCTAACCTTGACAATTGTTTTTATTATTGTTTGATCATCATATTAATCTTACATATCAAAGTTCTCTTTAACTCACCACGACCACGACCACCACCACCATTTATAATTTATATAGTTAACGTCTTTATAGTTCAACCTCGGTCTTACTAGGTTATTTATTAGTTCAACATTCCTAAACTTGGGAGAAGATATCAATCTTTTAGTCATGTCATCTGCATCTTATCTTCTCCATCATATTCTCTTTTCTCCTGTCAAATCATGAACTTCACCATTTACTTTAATCAAATTAAATCGCACTGGGCAAATAAAAAAAATGGCTTTTTGATGATTAAGATTCTAACTCCACTTCAAGTTCATGCCTGCATTTTGTGGGTTTTTGCTTCTTCTTTTTTTAATTATGTTATAATTTTCTTTTTTTTTTGTGGAAGATTTGTTTTCCTTTCAATTATATCTTGGTCATATAAATTGGAACAGGGTCCTAAATAATAGAAAAGGAGATTTGCTTTTCTGTTTTATTGATTTTTGAACAACAAAAATCAATTCAAAACTAATTGGCTTGAATTACTTTCGATTTAAAATTTTTAAAATTAATAATGCCGGATTAGTTAAGATTTTTATGTAAAAACTGAACCGCAAAAAATGACCACTGTTAATATTATTGCATGGATAGCAAGTGATCGGGGGAATAAGAAATATTAGTTATAGGTAAATGGTGAGTGGTGAAAATTTTAATGTAGGAATGGAATATTTAGAGATATTTTATTAATTATTTTTAAATGTATTTTTTAAAAAATAAATATAAAAAATAAAAATAAAATTTGTGATAATAAAAAAATAATAAGAATATTTTTATCTACTTTTTTTATTATTTGTAATATTTTTTTAAAGTGGGCTTATAAAATAACTAATAAGATACTACTATTTATTCTCTAAACATCATAAAATTTTTGAATTTTAGATTATAGACTCCGATAACAAAATATTTAGCACAAACGTTTTTTGAATCAATGTGTGGATAACTTTTTGATAGATGACTAACTAAAAAAATAACATATCTTATTTAACTCTTTATACAACTTGAATTTTAAATTAAATTAAAATATTGACTTGACATAATTGATCCAACAAGTTTAAAGATAACTTGATTGATTTGTATCATTATCTAAATTCAAATAAAAATTTCAAAATAAAATAATTTTTAAAAATATTAATGAGGTGATGTATTTAGTTAAATCCATGTTTCGTGTCCTATCTTTAACCCAGGTCATGAATTGTACTAGGTTAAAATATTTAGTTTAATTATTTTTATGTAATTATATGATAATAAAAATACTCGCTTGAAGAATTGAGCATCTTTTAAATGTTGTGATGTTTGTTTAAAATTATGATAACTCTAAAAAAAAAATTATAAAGTTTAATTCTAAGTCAACCCAAATTAACCAACCAAATACATTACTTGGTATGTATTCCACTATGTTTAATGATTGAGTTCCTTTTAAAACTATTTTTATTTACTTTAATGAAAACATTTACTATAAAATTGAACATGAATCACTAAAGATTTAATTTTAAAGGATGGGATTAAGGAGAAAATAAAAGAAAAAAATTTATATTTATAAGCTCATATTGGCCTATCGAGCTAACCTAGCATCCAGATGATCTAGAGCTTAAACTGGTTTGGGTTGATGAAAAATTAGGAAAAAAGTTGACCCGAGGCTTCAACTCAATGAAACCCAGGCAAAAAACATGTTGGTGTTTTTTTTATGAAAAAAAGGTTTTTTGTTTTTGCAAAATGACAATTTTTTATTAAAAATTGAGCATCTTTTCTTTTGTAACTAGAATGAATAAGAAATCCTTATAAGAAAAGGATTATAAAATAATTATGAATCCTTACCACACTTGAAAACTATGTTGTCGCCCATTAAAGATCTTTGTGGAATTAGCATATTTTCAAAATAACTTGTCACATCCTCTTAGAAAAAGAATCATAGCTAAATAGAAAGTCCACAAGTTAAAAGAAAATAAATAACAAAATTCATAGAACCTCTGTTGACCCGTATTGAGATATCTTTTCAAATTCTGAATGACCTGAAATTTTAACCCAAGGTAAGATAACATGTCGGGAGATTCCATGTAAAATTTTAGCTCGATCTAATGGTCAAATGTAAAATTATGATTCTTGCCATAAAACTAGATAGTTGCACATTTTACGTCAAAACCCGAATTTGACCTTGCCTAAATCATATCACCCTTTTTAAGGAACCATAAACATAAACTACTAAGCTTCAAACATGAAATAATTAAAAACTAAATTAATGACAACTAAACCTGAAGAAGTTGAAACTAGAAAGAAGAAAATAAAGGATATAACCTGATTTCTAGAGCCTATATTTAATATCAATTGATGTGAATCTCTTATTTACGTGGTCAAGTGAGCCTAATGAAATTTATAACAACCTAGAAAGTTGAAATTCAGGTTTGATAGAACATCAACTCATAGGTAATCTTATATCTAAGAACCTTAAATATGTGTATAACACCACAAAACCAGTTAATTTTTGATAAGTCAATGTACGATCTTTGTCCTTGCAAGGAAAGATTATTTTGCCATAAATAAACAAAAGAAAACTTCATATTTATTCTCAAACTTGTTACTAAAATTTGTAGCTAAAAAACATAATATAGGCCTTTTTAATCAACCCTACTAGACACTTTTTTTCTTACAAGCTAATATACCTAAACTAGTAATCAACTAATATATGTCCAATAATAAAATAAACTTCTAAACAATGTTTAATGGGTTGGAAAAAACCAAAATTAAAAGTAATTAGTCAACATTGAATAAATAAATAAAATAGGATAAGAAAAACAAAGTCTTCACATCAAAATTCCTCCATATAGCCCGAACCTTTAATTTTCACTCATTCCTGGCAGATTTTTCAGTTTTTACTTTAAACACGTTGTTCTCTCTTATTTTGATGAATTAAGAGGTATACCATATATTTACATGAATTAATAGGTCTAATTACATGTATTTAGTATTTCCTTGTAAATTTTCAACTCGTTTCAATGAGTGGTTTGGGGGATATTCTCAATTTTGCAAACCTAGTAAAAAAATATTTTAAGGTTAAATTTTAAATCTGACTTAATTTGTATCACCTATATATTTTAGAGGATCAAAAACCAAATAAGGTTAAAAAACCTATTTTTCATTGGAAAACATCAAATAAACACCATGTGGATCTTAATAGATGTATTTATGGTTCTATATTAGCATTTTATGGTTTAAAAATGAAAAATCAACCTGAATAAAAAAAGAAATCCAACACTTTCTTTGGCAAGATAAGGGGAAAAAAAACCTTTGAGCGTTAGCTTAACTAATCAGGTTTTGAGTTTACACTTCAGTGGTCATAAGTTTGAGTCTTCTAATGATAATTAAAGGGTAATATGGTTATTAACCTTAGGACCCATAAGATTAGTCAAGGTGTGCGCAAGCTAGCCAGGACGCCCATGTTAATAAAAAAAATAAAGAAAAAATATCAATACAAAACTCTTATTGTCGAATGAAACTTATTGACATTAAAAATAACGAGTTTTGTAGTTTAAAAGTGCATGTTTGTCAACTGAGATCTTTATTCACTATAATTTGTTGATAATGTCTCTCTCCCCTTTTAACTTAGGGATTGAAATGCAAGAAAAATAAAATTTTAGATCAATCCATTTAATCTCCAAACTTAAGAAAACAAAAAAACAAAAGAAGAAATTTATGGAAAAGGTGGTGCACATTTTTTTTTATGCAATTTCTGTATCCTCTTTTTTAATTTTTCATAAATAGTAAAAATTGGATTATTCTTTGCAAAATTGAATACCAAGACAATTATGAGATTTTTTTGAGATTAAGATAACTATATGAAAAGGAGACCAAAACCATTAAGCCTAAATTTGAATCAACATAATATTAAAGGATCTATTTTAAAAGAAGAAAAATTGGTGATCAAAGGCAAAAAGAAAAAGAAAAAAGACTAGGTTTGACACTGATTTAAAAAAAAGGCATGTCATTGTTTATTGTTTTCAATTTTGGTCCCCTGATCTTTAATTCTTTACTAACAACCAAATTGATCTATGTTTTGTGAAATCAAACACCAACTTGGTGTTGAGAAGGTTGTAAAAAACCATGATAAACACATTAAAGACAAATAAAATCAAATCATCAAACTGAAATTTCAATTAATATAATATTAAAGGATAAATCTAGAAAAAAAAACAATTTGGTGATCAAAGTGAAAAAAAAAGACTAAAAAAACAAACATTATGCTAATAGACAATATTTTGCCTTATAAGCCATAATGTTTTATTGATGGCTATTATTTTTATTTTATTTAATTTTAATTTATGACTTATTTTTCTCTAGCTATTCTATGAAAATAACCCAGTATTTTGATTACTTTCTTGTGTCTAAGTGACATTTTTGTTCGATTGAGGAAAGACTCGTTAGCATCATATATATTTTTAGGATAAAAGAGAACTTTTTTTCATTTTCACTAGCTAATAGGATTCAATATCATAGAGGCCTGTTGAGATTCCAGAGTAGCCCTTGTTTTCTTGACCTTTTAGAAATATGCCCTTGTAAAATCTCGATTTTGTTTTTAATATTAACCTTATGGTTTTTGAAGTTACTAATATCAGGTGTGTAATAAATAAGTATTTGATTAAAAATCAAATTAATTTTATAAGTTTTATTATTAAATACAAACTCAAAGGTATTAATTATACAAATTTGATTTTTAAACACAAACTCATACATAAATAATATACGGGCCATTGAAGTCCATGAATGTATAATCCATATGTGATGGAAAAATCAGTATATAATATTCTAGTTTTCTTTTTCATTGAAGGATGAGATTAATTATATTTTTATTCGATATTACATGAAAATAGAAAAAAATTACTCTATTCTTTCTATAATTTTATAGTTTTTAAACTCAATTCAAAAATTAATTTGAGATTGGTCTCATATTATGAATTGACTCGGATAATAGAAATAATATTATTTAAAAAAATTAAAAAATTATTATTTTTAATTCTTGATTGGATTATAGGTCAACCCAAGTTTTAACCAAGTCACGTTAAATTATTTACCCCTTTATTTTTACAAAATCACATCTTAGCTTAGATCTTGATCACTCAAATCATAGATAAATCTACTAAGATGATTCAAGTTTTAAAATAATTCATAATTTAGTAATATTTTCACTTTATTTTTATTCTTTTAAAAATTATAGTATATATTTAAGGTCAAAACAAATATAACTCTTTACATCTTTACTATAACTAAGTCAATAAGATAATTTAAATTAAGAAAAATCATCCTAATTATTCTATAGTTTAGTTGTTCTTATGTTTATTTTTCATGTTTTGAAAGAATATAATTTACATTCTAAAATTTTGTTTGTAGTGATAATAATTTATATTTTAAATTATCCTATTATTTAATCTATTTTATTCTGACAAATAATATAAAATATAATTTTTTAAACTATAGAGGGTAAGTAAAAAAAAAAGAATCTACACTATAAGTTAATATTATATTATATGAAGAGTCCTTGAATCTTAAAATTATAAAATAACATCACTTTCTCCCATATTATTTCCTCACCTTTACGGGCTATCCAACTCATCTTCTCCACAAAGATACGTAGATATGAGATCAGGTTTAATTCATCGTAGACAGTGATATAATAGTCATTAGTTGGTAATATAAAACTTCTTGCCAATTAATAGGAAGGAAAGGATTGCGTAAATTGATAAGAGGCCACTGAGGGTAATGGATCCGGTAAGCTCATATTCCAAGGCACAAAGGAATGGGTTTTTCACGTCTGCTTGAGGTAGATAAGGGAGAGGCCGTTAAGGGTTCCTTTAATGGCAATGGGAGAACATACCTTTTTTAATGAACCAAAAGTGCAAGCGCGAAGTACTGTTAATAAAGAAAATATCCATGAAGCTCTGAAGCTAGTAATCCCAGGTGGCAAAGAGAAAGCAAAAACGATGGTTGGTGGGAAAGAAAAGAAATGGGAATGGAATCCCAAGAGATTTAATTAATTAAAAAGAAAACAATTACGGGATAACAGCCCGATAATCACGGTAAAGATGCAATGCAAGTACTGCATAACAGCGCAGATTTGGATTCACTAGCCTAAATGTTGGGGCAGATAAATGGGGCTGTTGAGAGATAAACAGTAATGGTGAAAGGTGAATAGAGGTGGTGGCCTTTTTTAGGTCAGCTGTTGTGAATTCAAACTTTTGTTTTTCTCTTGCTGGAGATATGGTTATTTGAAGATGAATTTTAAGCAGATATTGGAATTGGATTGTGAATAGTTAATTTTAGTTATTCATGTCATAGATAATAAATTTATTTTTTTGTTTAAATTAAAAAATTAAATTGATCTAAAAGATAAATTATAATTTTTCAAATAGTATAAATAAGATGACAAAAACCTAAATTAAGGGAAAGTAAGAATAATTTTTTTTAAAAAATAATTATTATTGAAATTATAAACGGTCAGGAGTGGAAGTTACCTCCTACTAAATCTTTTTAGTGAATTAAGCTTGCTAGATGTTTTCTATTTTTTTTTCTAGATGCTAAGATGTGTGATATTATTTATTGAAACAATATTGATACATAAATTTTCTCAATTTGTTATGCTTGGAATGCTCTTCACCCCTTTTCTGGGCAAAGAGGAGTGATGGACACTTGTACGGTAGAAACATGTTTTATTGGTCACTTATTTTTTGTTGCTTTTTCTTTAGTACATTTTGTATGACCTTTGCTCCAAATGCATCCTTCCTCTCCATCATTGTCCTTGGACTGGTATCATTATATGGATTTCTATCTTTGGTAAAGGTAGCTAACTTCAATCTTTGATTATTATTATGATGCTAGTAGCTATTGCAATATACTATATTTGGAAGGAGAAGAATGCTAGGCTATATGGAAAGGCTCCTCGTAATGTTTTAGGTGTTTATAGTGATATTGTTCAGTATATAATTACAAAAGTTAACCTATATTGTAATATGGCCTCTTAGGATACTAATAAAAGACCTTATATTATTTGGCGGTTCGCTAACAACATTTTTTATTCTAGATGATTTCTCTTGTTTTAGTTTTTAAAAGCATGTACTCTTAGTATTATTTTAGGGTATGCCCTATTTTTCTTTGTATTTGTTTTGTTAGCACAGTTTTAGTTAGACTTTGGTGTCTAGGAATTGAGGTAATATCCTCTTAGCCTTACTTTGGGGCATATATTTATGTTTTTTAGGAGTTTTTGGTTAGGCGGTCATGTCCGACTATCCTTGCTTGTGGGCCACCTTTTCTATAGTTTTTTGTTTTTTTTAATATACTTATTTTATACATATAAAAATTGTAGAACAATCAGCATTTCACAATTATACAGGCTAACATGAATTTTGTAACTATTAATGTTTGATTATAAATTAAATTAATTTTGTAAACATTAATTTTGTCGCATACATGCAGTTTTGTGATGATCATTCTTTTAGATCATGATTTTCATGTTTTAAGTGGAAAGAATGAGAATTTTTTTTGTCAATTATTAGTAAAAAATAAAATGGAGTCACCACTTGATATTTTGATCACCAAGAATCCTAAATGATTTTAAAGTTTGGATAAGAAGACTAATTGTATATAGAAAGGACATATCATTCCTAATACATCTTAATTCAGATAAGTTGCATTGTTTATTTGTTTAAGTCATGTTTCTATTCGTTATTATATCTAAGATTTGATAAAAGTTCTTCTTAGAAAGTCTTTTATCTTATCAAGTTATAAACTAACCTTTCTAAAGCCTAAAAAACTAAAGATGTATTCTTGTTAATTCATTTAGTTTAATAATGAGAATATGCATTACTTAATAAAATTCATATTTCAAATATTAATTAAACAAATTAATTTTTATGGTGTCTATGAGATTTTGATCAAAAACTGAAAAGTTTATATAACCTGATCCAAACAAGTCTCGGATCCTCACTCAAAACTAAGTTTAATTAAGTCCATATATGAGAGAAAATAATAAAAATAACTAAAATGTCATTAAATAGCACTAGCCCTTCTTTTCTTATATAGTTAGGATTAATAATGAATCCTTATAAAAAAAGGATTCTCAAACATTAATGAATCCTTACAACATTTAGAGATTACACCACAACTTATTAAAGATATTTATGGAATTAGAAAATTCATGAAACAAGCTCCAACATCCTTGTAGGAAAATGATTATTGTCAAATAAAAAGTTCACAAGTAAAAAAAAATAAATTATAAAATTTATACACCCTGTTCTAACCTATATCACAAGTCCTTTACAAACTCTAATTCACTTGAAATGTTACACAACATAGACCAATACCTTTAGAATTTTTTAGTAAAGTTTCAGCTTGATCCAACAATTGGATTTAGAGTTATGCTCAATAGCATAAAACTGGATGGTAGAGAATTTTACACCAAAATTCAAATTTGACCTTGGATTGTATCATAAGGTTGAAATGTATCATTTAAAGAACTGAAAAATGACTTATCCAATTAATCAGGTTATATTATTCTAAAATTTTTGTTTCTTTTAATTCCATAAAAATGCCTTAATGTCCAATTTCTTTTTCTCCTTGAATTTTCTATATATAATTTTTTTTATTTCATTTTGTTATTGACCAAAATATATGAGTAGCCACTAATATAAAAAAAAACAATCCTTCAAAAAGATGTTTATTGGTTTCTAGTACAAAAAACTATATAAAGGAAAATTTGATCAAAGCACCTATGAATTAGCTCACTTTTGATACACTCCTACTTAATGGAATCCTAATTACACAACATATTGATTTTGGGGTCAATAATTGAACATCATTTTCTTTAGTTTTTAATTTTAGGTCTAATTAGTTTTGATTTATAATGTTTTTGGGTCAACATACCAAACCTTATTGTAAATTGCTCAAACATTACATTTTGTCTATTTGGGTTGAAATCGCATTATACCTGAAATATTATGTCAAATGAAATTCATTTATGTTAGGTTTCAGATTTCGACTTAACTCATCGTAAATAGGACTTTTTTGCATTAACTTATGAAATTCGTTTAGTTTCTATTGTTTTCATTTCTTAGAGTATATTTTAAACATATCTAACATCTTTGGGTGTTATTTCATTGTTTTGCATATTTTATTTCTATTTTTATTCGAGGCTTTACTTTCGTTCATATTTAAGATAGATTGACTTGCTATTTGCAAGACTATCACCGTAGTTTTTTTTTTTTGCTTATTTTTTGTGATGCGAACCTCGTGATCACATGGTCACGCAACCCACACGCAAAGACGTCAATTTCTGGAAAGCCAAGTAAATCAGGTTTGATAGGAGTGTGCACAAAGATAACTTGTACCTAGGCATCAACACTATTGGAAACGGAAAACCCCCACCCAACGAATATTGATTCGCGAATGGGAAGTATACGGATGATGGCACAAAGATAGTTGTTCTTTGATAAGTTGTTTTTTAGTTCATTAGAGAACCATGGAAGGGAGATTATCTCACCAACACACACACACAAAGTGCGACAAACAAGAAGTTTTATTTAATTGAATAGTTTTTTTACATGTTTGGTTATGCCTCTATTTATAGTGATTCTAGAATTAAAGAAATCCTAATGGACCCCCCCTTAGATGGACTGATGCGAACCTCGTGATCACATGGTCACGCAACCCACATGTAAAGACGTCAATTCCCGAAAAGCCATGTAAATCAGGTTTGATAGAAGTGTGACACAAAGATAACTTGTTCCTAGGCACCAGCACTATGGAAAACAGAAAACCCCCACCTAACGAATATTGATTTGCGAACGAGAAGTATAAGGATGACACCACAAAGATAGTTGTTCTTCGATAAGTCATTTTCAGTTCGTTAGAGAACCAAGGAAGGGAGATTATCCCACCAACACACAATAAGTGCAGCAAAGAAGTTTTATTGATCTGAATAGTCTTCTTTAGATGTGTGGTTATGCCTCTATTTATAGTGACTAGACTTAAAGAAACCCTAATGGACCTCTCTTAGGTGCACTTATATAAAGTCCACTTACAATTGACCCAAATAAATAATAATAACCTAAAAACTAAGAAGAAAAATACTAAAAATTCGAAAATATCATCCTAAATAAGCTAGAATCAGATTTGTCACCCTTGAGAAGTCCCAAAGAAAATTGGAAAAATCTGATTTGGAAAATTTATGTTGCTGATATTACTTGCCTTCTTAAGTGATGAAAAACATTAATTAAATAGTCCTCCCCTCTTTATGAATAAGCTATGGCCAACTTCCTAGAATAAATTACTGATTCTTTATCCTTTTAGTATTAGAAAAAGACAAGCCTAACAAGGCTGGTATCCCAAGCCCCTCTAGGTCCATTTTGTTCCATATGTTCTGAACAAGCCCATTTAATGCTTCTTTAAGCTTCTTAGTCCTAGCTCTTGTGATTGGCCCAATTGGCACCTCAAATGGGTTGTCGGCATGATTACGCTTGGTGTTAGGCTGATCTGCATCATCCCCTCTCTCTTCAAGAGGATTCGACCTCAAATCATGACCTACATCAAACAGAGTAAGATTAGACACATTACAGGTAGCACTAACAAATCAACTTTGACTTGTTATTGATCCTCTCAAGGATCTGAAATGGCCCATCTCCTCGTGATTGTAGCTTTGACTTCCTCTGGGCCGGAAATCTCTCCTTGCACATATGCACCCAAACCCAATCGTCAGGTTGAAAGACAACATGTTTACGCCTCTTATTGGCTTTGGTTGCATACATACGATTCCTCTTTTTAATCTGTTGCCGCACTCTCATGAAGAGTTTTCACCACCTGTGCTTTACGATTACCATCCAAACTAGCCCTTTCATCAATAGGCAAAGGAATCAAATCCATTGGAGTTAAAGGGTTAAATCCATACACAATTTCAAATTGTGAAAATTCAGTAGTTGAGTGCAACCTATTCTGATCCCATCAAATCAGTGCATAATCCATGAATTCGATGACTACCAATTTCACTTTCTTCGCTTCCGAATAGTTATGGCAATCAAAAATCCAATCCACAGATGCTATTCCTTCCAATTCTAATCCTATGATAGGGAAAAATGATGAGATTGTTTGGCTGGATTCACCAAATCACAGATTCTCGATCAAAATAGCTTGGGAACAACTAAGATTTCATTATACGATAGTCGAATGGCATGACATTGTGTGGTTCAAGAATGCTGTTCCAAGACATTCGTTTCTTCTATGGATGGCTGTCCAACAGAAACTCACAACCCAAGATAGACTTCATCGATTTGGTATACATGGTCCCAATAGATGCTCACTCTGTCTCCATAACAACGAAGATCACAACCACTTGTTCTTTGAATGCTCCTATACTAAAGCGATCTGGTGGGATGTTTGTGACAGATGCAACATTCCAAGAATGACAAAAGGATGGGATGAATGGATTCGATGGGCCACTGTCACTTGGCATGGCAAAAGTTTCGTCAATTTTTCTCGTAAACTCAGTTTTGCAGCTACAGTGTATCATATCTGGCAAGAAAGGAATGCAAGGACCTTTGCTGGAATATCTAGAACTCAGAATTTGGTCTTTCATCAAATCGAATGTATCATCCGTGATAAGCTTGATTTGATGAGGAACGTTCTACCAACAGATGAAAATAAAAGGATCCAACGAGCTTGGAGGGTTAATAACATAGATTCTTCATTTGATATTTAGCTGGTTGTATTGGTTTTCCTAGCGAATCAAGTTAGGTCTTGAGTTTTCAGTTCGGTGGCTAGCATGTAGCCATCTGTTGTTTTATGTTTCTACTCTCATTGTAAATCTGGGGTATGCCCCTTATAATCTTTGTATTGTTTTCCTTTAATATATACATCAACTTACCAAAAAAAAAAGGGTGACAAGTAGTTGAAAATAACAATTTAGTACTCATTTTCCCCCATAACACCTTCCAAAAATAGCTAAGGAACTTAACATCTCTATCAAAAACAATGTTCTTAGGGACCCCGTGAAGTTGTACTATCTCCCTAAAGAACAAATCAGCAATATTGCATCATCAGTTTTATGACATGGAATGAAATGTGCCATCTTTGAAAACCTATCAACAACTACAAAGATGGAATCCCTACCCTGTTTTGACCTAGGTAAACCTAAGATGAAGTCCATCGAAATGTCTATCCAAGGTTTTTTCGGTATAGGCAAAGGGGTATACAAGCCATGCGGCTGAGTCCTAGACTTTGCTTTCCTACAAGTTATGCATTTATCACATATGCGTTGCACATCTTTTTTTTTTTATTTTAGGTCAATAAAAATGCTCCTGCAATACGTCCAAAGTCTTAACAACACCAAAATGCCCTATCAACCCACCTCCATGTGCTTCACGTACAAGCAACTCACGCATAGAACTTAATGGAACACACAAACGACTCTCTTTGAACAAATATCCATAAAGTCTATAAAACTTTCTAAAAGCTGAAGTTTCGCAAGCATCATAAACATTCGCAAAATCACTATCATCCTTGTACAATTCTTTTACGTGTTCAAACCCTAGAAATCTAGCATCCAAAGTAGATAAAAGAACATACCTGGATGAAAGTGCATCAGCCATAATGTTTTCTTTCCCTTGCTTATACTTGACCACATACGGGAATGTTTCAATAAATTCAACCCATTTGGCATGTCTCCTACTCAATTTACCTTGCCATTTCAAGTGCTTCAATGATTCATGATCAGAATATATCACAAACTCCTTGGGCCACAGGTAATGTTGTCACGTCTCTAAAGTTCTTATCAAGGCATAGAGCTTTTTGTCATATGTAGGGTAATTCAAGGCTGCCCCATTAAGTTTTTCGCTAAAATATGCAATGGGCCTCCTATCCTGCATTAACACAACTCCTATACCGATACCTGACGCATCACATTCTACTTCAAAAGCTCTTGTAAAGTCTAGCAAAGCTAAAACAGGTGCCGAACAAAGCTTATCCTTCAACAATTTAAAAGCCTCATCTTGTGCATCATTCCATTTGAATCCAATAGACTTGTTGACAATTTCAGTTAAAGGTGCAACAATAGTACTAAAATCCTTCACAAACCTTCTATAAAAACTAGCAAGTCCATGAAAACTCTTTACCTCACTTACCGATTTTAGGGTAGGCCAATCTCGGATGGCTTTAACTTTCTCCTCATCCATCTCGATACCCTATACAGTAATAACATAGCCAAGAAACGCAATTTTTTCCATGGAAAAGGTACACTTCTTAAGATTAGCATATAATTGCTCACTATGCAACACACTAAGTACATTACGCAAATGATCAAGATGCTTATTTAAGTTTCTATAGATCAAAATGTCATCAAAATACACAATAACAAATTTACCTATAAATGCACTCAAGACCTGATTCATTAAACGCATAAATGTGCTAGGCGTATTTGTAAGTCCAAACAGCATGACTAACCACTCATATAAACCATGCTTAGTTTTAAATGCAATTTTCCACTCATCACCCTCTTTCATCCTAATTTGATGGTACCCACTTTTTAAATCAATCTTAGAGAAAATACATTATCCATGTAACTCATCTAGCATGTCATCAAGCCTAGGAATAGGATGTTGATACTTTACTGTTATGTTATTGACAGCACGACAATCGACACACATCCTTTATGTTCCATCCTTTTTAGGCACAAGTAGCACTGGCACAACACAAGGACTCATACTCTCACGAATGTACCCCTTCATCATCAACTCATCTACTTGTCTTTAAAGCTCCGGGCACAAGATCAATTTGATGTTCAATCCCCCTTAATAGTGGTAATCCATCATCAAACTCTTGTATCAAAGAAACATCCATACTAGGAATAGCAGAATCAAGATCGTTAGTGTTAAAATAAGCCTCCTTATACACAAGTAAGATCACTGGCTTATATTGAAAAATGCAAATCTGATTTGAGATCTTTTTGCATAAAAATTAGGTTGTTTCTTTAATTTTTCCACACTATTATCATCACACAAGCTTACTTTCTTCACTCGGTTTTTACCTCCACTCTCAACCGGTTTAATTAATGATTTAGGTTTAGCTGAATCTGATGGTTTTCTCTCACGGAAATGGCTCATCTCTTTGTGGTTGTAGCTTTGATTTCCTATGGGCTGAAAATCTCTCCTTGAGCATATGCACCCAAAGCCAATAGTGAGGCTGAAAGACAACATGTTTGTGCTATTGATCTGGAGAGAGAGAGAGATTAGAGACCAAACTGGAGAGAGATATCTGGAGAGAGAGAGAGCTTAGAGACCAAACTGGAGAGAGATATCTGGAGAGAGAGAGAGATTAGAGACCAAACTGCTGGAGCTAGATCTACTCCGTCCACCATTGGATCGTCCTCATTTCTTACTATGTTGTTCATGCCAACCTTCTCGAAACATTGACCGAATGGATCTTCATTCTAATCAACGAGGTGGGAGATATTGATCTCGTAATATTTCTACTGTTCTGCATTTTTAGTTGCAGCAGAGTGAATTGGGTTTTTGTTTAAGCTTGATCTTCTTCGTTCACCGTTGGATCATCACCATTTTCTAGTATGTTGTTCGTCAAAACATAATCTACAGCTTGACCGCACGGATCATCATTCCAAGCAATAATCTCGAAGATACTGGCCTCGTAATTCTGTAATTCTTCTTCCTTTATGAACAAATCTGAATCTTGTTCTTTTTGAGATTATGTTGTTGTTGTTAGTTTCTTCTTAGACTCAGTTTCTGTTCTTAGAATTTAGAATCTCTAGTATTCGTATGCTGCCATAATGTCCTTATGTTCTGCTGTGGATTCTGTTTCAATGGTTACCTCTAACAATGAACAACACAATGAAG
>SRLM01001768.1:8678-44189 GCA_015708895.1 Populus ilicifolia | reverse complement strand
ATTTAACTGCCTCATGTCCTTCGATAACCTTTCCATCCTCCTTTGTAAGTGAAAGAAGTTTATTTCTATGCTGTCTTCCATTTACTGATTTGTGAAAGTAGCCAGTATTCTGATCCCCCAAGCTAAGCCACTGTATCCTTGACTTTTGTTTGAAAAAACTCTCTTCAGCCTTGACGATAGAAGCGTAGTTACGTACCGCATCCCTTTCTCGCTTGCACAAAGTTGGATTCCCATGTGCTGTATGTAGAGCCTGTTGAGCCTTATCCATTTCATCTTTCGCATCTTTGACTCTATCTGAAATGTTGGAGAAGTGAGTCATATTGAAAAGTTTCAATTCCCGTTTTAAAAAAATGGAAGTTAAATGATGAATACCTTGTTTTGTGGAATTTGCAAATTGTTTTTCTATTTTAACGCTTTGATTACTAGGGACTAGTAATAAGCTAGTTGAGGGGTGTGATTAGTACTCAAAAGTGCATTTTTATCATAGTTTTATATCATCATTTTGCAATTAAAGTATCAATAACTCCTTAACTAAAGTATGTTTTATAATAATCTATCTAATAATATAAGATACCTTTAATTTATGGTAAATGTCCATTTTAAATGCAGGTCTATCATATAAATGAAAGGATTGATTGATGACTTTAAGAACTTCAATTGCAAAGGCAAATAGATGATCAAACTAAGAAAAGAGATGTCTGTGCAATCCAAACCAGAACACTGTTTGGTAATTGGTTCATATCTAGAGCTAGAGATCTCAGATTTAGGTCTACTTTATATGGATGAAAAGGTAAGACATAGGCCTACAACTTTCACTAGAGCCCAAGATCTAAAAAAGCCATTTTCAAGTCCAAATTGTTGCAACAACAAAGAAGCCCGAATCTGTCCTCCAGCCTGAGCATTGTTCAGTATTTTGGCCATATCTGGAGTTCTAAAAGTTGAAATGAGCTGAATGTTTTACACTAGAAAGATGAGACAATTTCCTAGAACTTTCATGTTTTCAAGTGGTTCTAATTTTGACGTTATCAATAATGTTTTGGGCAGACAAGAGAAGATAAGGATTGTCACCAAGTCAAGGGTTGCCATCTACTCATCAATTAGTCATCAAATCAATAGTTCACAATTTTGGCCTATAAAAGGAGGCATTTGCCATGCATTTAGGAATCTTGGTGTCCAAATCAAGATCATGCTCTTGTTTTCTCTCTTTGTATTCTGTGTAATGTTTATGCTTTGTTTTCATTAATATCAAGTTTATGCCTTTCATTTCCTTTCCTTTACTTAGTTAACTTTTATCTTATTTATGTTCTTATTTTTATTTCTTTCATTATGTCTAGCTGAGTTAATTATGTCAAGGTGAAAAGGTTACACTAATGGTGTAAGAATAAGTATGGTATAAACTTAATATGAACTTTAATGTTTGATACTAACATGTTGTCTTTGTTATCTTGTTCACTCTTTAATACTTTGCTTGTTAAATGACTAATCTTGATTTATGTTATATAACAATTGGTACAACAAATGGTTGGCACTTTCATAACCCATACTGTATGGTATAACCGATACTTGAGCTATGAAAGTAACTTGATTTATTGTTAACATAAGTTATAATCATGAATGCTTGATGAAATTTACAAGTATTAACATTAATTGAATAAGATGACTAATGTAATCATGTTAACAATCTATAATCTGATTGGAACCTCCTTTATGTGTGGTTTCCAATTGAACAATAAGAGTTTATACTACACTTGTTTGACATACCATCAGTGGAACCTCTAACCTTGACATTTGTTATTATCATTATTAATCCTTACTTTAATATTTCATCTCAAAGTTCTCATCTTCTTTATTATTATTATTATTATTATTATTATTATTATTGCTATTATTGGTGTTATTGTTCTTATTGTTGTTGTTGTTGTATTATTGATATTTATAATTTGTATAATAACCTCTTTGTAGTTTGACCCCGGTCTTGCCGGGTTATTTATTACTTCGACACTCCTGCACTTGGGAGAAGACATCAATCTCTTAGTCGTGTCAATAGGTGTTACAGACCTCCTCAAATTTTCTTAAATGCAAATATAGATTTTATAAATCTAAGCCATGAAAAGAAGATAAATGTTGAATAATGTCTCACTTAAAATTAAAATGAAATTCATTGGGAGGAAAAACTATGCATAAGGGTGCACTTATTCTTATAGGATTCATATAGTCTTTAAGTGTGCTAACACGGTTATTCTTATTATAAAGCGGTTGATTATCTTTTTCGGCCATATTTTCTAAAAATAATGAGGATACCCTGCAAACTCTATCACTCAATATATGTTACCACACTCTTTTACACGTATAGAAATATAATAAAAGGAAGAAGAAAACAAAAGTATAAGAAATAAAACTAAAAAAACAAAATTAAATACAAGAAAAATGAAAAGAGAAAATAAAATAAATACTATAATTTGTATAAGAATTTACCTCCCCGGCAATGGTACCAAAAACTTGACACGACTAAAAGATTGATGTCCTCTTCTAAGTGCATGATTGTCAAAGTAATAAATAACCTGACAAGATCGTGGTCGAACTATAAGGAGGTTAATTGTATAAATTATAAACAACAATAATACAACAACAACAATAATAACAATAATAGTAACAGTAATAAAAAGAATAATAAAGAAGAAGAAGAAGAAGAAAAGGAAGTTGATGAGAACTTTAAGATGAAAGATTAACATAAGGATTAAACAATAATAACAACAAATGTCAAGGTTAAAGGATCCATTAATGGTATGTCAAACAAGTATAGTATAAACTCTTATTATTTAATTGGAAAATACATACAAAGAAGTTCCAATCAGATTATAAATTGTTGACATGGTTAAAGTAGTTATCTGATTCGATTAATGCTAATATTTGTAAATTTCATCAGGCATTCATGATTATAACTTATGTTAATAACAAATCAAGTTCCTTTTATAACATAGGTGTCAGTTATACCATAGAGTATGGGTTATGAAAGTGTTAAAGTATTTGTTGTACAAAGTGTTATACAACATAAATTTAGATCAATCATTTAACAAGCAAAGTATTAAAAGTGAACAAGATAACAAATATAAAACATGTTAGTATTAAACATTAAGGTGACACGACTAAAAGATTAATGTCTTCTCTTAAGTGCAGGAGTGTCAAAGTAATAAATAACCCAGTAAGACCGAGGTCGAACCACAAGGAGGTTAATTGTACAAATTATAAATAACAACAATAGTAACAACAACAACAACAACAATAATAATAATAATAGCAAAAGTAATACTAATAATGCTAGTAGTAGTAGTAGTAGTAGTAGCAACAACAACAACAACAACAATAATAATAGTAGCAAAAGTAATACTAATAATGCTAGTAGTAGTAGTAGTAGTAGCAGCAACAACAACAACAACAACAATAATAAAGAAGAAGAAGAAGAAAAATTAATGAGAAGATTGAGATGAAAAATTAAAGTAAGGATTAAATAACGATAATAAACAATGTCAAGGTTAGAGGATCTACTAATGGTATGTCAAATAAGATTCACAAATAGAGGCTCAAATCCAATCTAGCTTTTTACAGCTTTCCCTAATTGACCAATTTATGCGACTCATAAAAAGATCAATTACAGGAATGAAATATTGTAGTTGGTCAATCAATTGTTCAGTAGTAGCAGCAGAGATTATGATTTGTCGTGCAGAAGATGTTAGAAATTCCTGTTCCACAGCATGATCAAGACAACAACTTATCATAATAACCATTGACATTTAACAAACCTATAGGTTTATGGTGAATGTGTAGTTGGGCCCAAGAGAAAATATGAAAGATCTCTTTCAATATGCCTAGTCCACCAAGTAAAGCAATGAAGGCATCAGCAAGGTTAAACATTGCATTCATTCGAGCTGACATTGTGGAGACTTGAAGTTCCTTTCCAATTGTTTTTCCAATGATATCTCCTTGTGCTAAATCTTCGGGGACGACCCCTAAAATTTAACTACCTCCTAAAAATGTAACTATTGACACACCTCTCATTAACCCAATACTGCCTCTCCCATACACTAAATGAATCTTTCTCTCAGCTAGCACTTGACCAAGATGATTTGTTGATTCTAAAAACTCCTTTTCGTTCCTAGGACTAGATCCACCGAAAACACAAATATTTCTTATATGCTGACTTGAGGAACTTGCCATTTCTACACACTTTTGTATTTGTTGAATGTATAGGTTGAGTAGAATTTAAAAGAAAAAAAAAGAGGGTTTTATAGATGAGAAATTACAAAGGCAATCATACGACCTATATATAGGTCAGTTAGAGTCTCACACACTTTCTCTCTCTCTCTCTCTCTCTCTTTATTTATTTACTTTTGAAAAAGCATGTGTATGTACAGGTAGTTGTAATTATGGATCACATCTTCTCTTGGTTTTACATCTAAGAATGGCTTAAATGCCCCTCTATGGGTCAAGGATAGGCTTCCTATCTAGTTTTTTTAAAAACTGGCAAACATAGTTTTTTTTAGTCAAATTCCCAAGACTAAGCAGATCATGTTCTTTATGAAATAGTGGTCATAAATCATGAATTGCACGATGCACATCTCCACTAAGATGCGTCTCAAAAGTTAATAGAAGATTATCTAAAGACTCCTTACTCGGGTCATCCTTAATGAATTGTATTTTATCTTCACGGTTTATAGATACCATTCCTAAAGAATGATATTATGCATTACAAGTCTATTTAGCACATCGATGATAGTCTTTTAGTTGTTTTGCACGATGTTTCTTTGCAAAAGTGCTTTTTCCTATTCCAGGCATGTGTGAAATGAAGGAATTAGAGGATTCACCTAATAATCGGACCTTTGCTTCAATCAACCAGCGAATATCTTTAGGAATTCCATGATTCATTAACAATCTCAATCTTGCGCATCTCATTGTCAGGAATGAATCTTTGAAATATTTGATCTGTACAATATTTCAATAAGTTAGGGTCATCACAATAAAAGTTTTTCACTTCATTTAAAAACTTTTCTTTGTCTTAGGCATTCCAATCAGCTGGCAAATTTTCTGAAGCAAGAAAATTGATATTTTCATCGTACCAAGGCATTGGACTAAGAGAAAGCAAGGATTTGTCAGGAAAGTAATCATCGATCAGTGTGATGTTAGATGTTGAAATTGTTGTCACTATTGACAAAAGATTCATATCAACATTGTCGGTGCTTTTTTCATCCATCATTTCTTCCTCAGAATAAATTATTTGCAAATCTTCATATTCATCCAACTCATTTTTACTTAAAGTAGATTCAAGTTTCTCATAAATTAATTGATCTACTTCTTGTAAATCATTATCATCTCTAGGTTGCTTGCAAATGTTGAAAATATTCATCTCCAATGTCATGTTTTCAAATTATAGCTTCATCAGTCCATTCCTACAATTAATCAATGCATTAGAAGTTGCAAGAAACGGACATCCTAAAATAACAAGAAATGAATTACATACTTCAACAGGTTCTGTATTTAAGATAACAAAATCCATAGGATAAATGAATTTATCGACTTGTACTAACACATCTTCCACTATTCCTCGAGGCACTTCAGATTTATTAGCAAATAAAAGAGATATAGAAGTTGGTTTTAACTCACCTAGATTGAGACTCTGAGAAACAGAGTATGGAAGTAAATTCACACTAGCACCAAGATCAAGTAAGGCTCTTTCAATTTTATGCTCTCCAATAAAGCAAGAAATTGTAGGATAACCAGGGTCTTTATATTTCAAAGCATTATTGTTCTGAAGAATGGTACTTGTTCGGCTAGAAAGACTTTCTTTTTCACATTCAGTTTCCTCTTTACAGTGCATTGCTCTTTCAAAAATTTAGCATAGGAAGGAACCTGTTTAATAGCATCCAACAAAGGTAATTGATTCTTACTTGTTTGAAAGTTTCAAAAATTTCAGAGTTGTGATTGACTTTCCTTTGTTTGGTCATGGCTTGTTGAAATGGAAGTGCTGGTGGAGAATCAGTCTTTTCTTTGCAATTTTAAGATTCAACCCCTCCCTACCCTCAGAGATTGACTCATCATCTTTCCCATAAGGTTCAAGAGAGGGCTTTTCAATAACCTTACCACTGTGAAGAGTAGTGACTGATTTGACTTGATCTATATGTTGGCTTTCAGAACTACTTGCATTTGCATTTTGCATTGTATTGCCCCTTAGGATTTTGTTGTGGTTGAGATGAAAACTTACCTTTCACTTGAAAACTGAAAGCAGATGTTAATTTTGCAAGAGTATGTTTAAAATCTATCATGTTTTGAGCAAGTTGAGTATTGATTGTCTCTTGCTTTTTAATGAATACATGCAATGTTTCCTCAAGATTTCTTCAAGGAGATGGAGCATAAGGAGGTCATATCTATGAGAATTTTGGAAATTGTGGTGTGCTTGAAATGGTGGTTATGAAGTTTGTGCATTGTTGTTCTCACTCTTCTAACAATAGTAACAATAACAACAATAATAATAGTAGTAGTAATAATAATACTAATACTACTAGTTGTAGTAGTAGTAGTAGTAATAACAACAACAACAACAATAATAATAAAGAAGAAAAAGAAAAATTGATGAGAACTTTTAGATGAAAAATTCAAGGATTAAACAACGATAATAAACAATATCAAGGTTAGAGGTTCCACTAATGGTATGTCAAACTAGTATAAACTTTTATTGTTCAATTGGAAACCACACACAAAGGAGGTTCCAATCATATTATAAATTGTTAACATGATTACATTAGTCATCTTATTCAATTAATGCTAATACTTGTAAATTTCGTCAAGCATTCATGATTATAACTTATGTTAACAACAAATCAAGTTCCTTTCATAACTTAGATGTCGGTTATACCATACATTATGAGCTATGAAAGTGCCAAGCATTTGTTGTACCAATTGTTATACAACATAAATCAAGATTAATCATTTAACAAGCAAAGTATTAAAGAGTGAACAAGATAACAAATATAAAACATGTTAGCATTAAACATTAAAGTCCATATTAAGTTTATACCATACTTATTCTTACACCATTAGTGTAACCTTTTCACCTTGACATAATTAACTTAGCTAGACATAATAAAGAAAGAAAAATAGATAAACAAAATAAGAACATAAATAAGATAAGAGTTAACAAAACAAAGGAAAGGAAATGAAAGGCATAAACTTGATATTAATGAAAACAAAGCATAAAGAATACAAAGAGAGAAAACAAGAGCATGATCTTGATCTGGACATCAAGATGCCTAAATGCATGGCAAATACCTCCTTTTATAAGCCAAAATTGAGAACTATTGATTTGATGACTAATTGATGAGTAGATGGCCAACCCTTGACTTGGTGACAATCCTTATCTTCTCTTGTCTGCCCAAAACGTCATTGATGACGTTAAAATTAGAGCCACTTGAAACATGAAAGTTCTAGGCTTGTCTCAGCTTGCTTGTGTAAAAAATTCAGCTCATTTTGATTTCTAGAACTCTAGATATGGCCAAAATACTGAACAGTCCTCGGGTTGGAGGACAAATTCGGGCTTCTTTGTTGTTGCAAGAATTTGGACTTGAAAATGGCCTTTTTAGATCTTAAGCTCCATATGAAAGTTGTAGGCCTATGTCTTACCTTTCCATCCATATAAAGTAGACCTAAATCTGAGATCTATAGCTCCACATATGACCCAATTACTGAATAGTTTTCCGGTTTGGATTGCACCGACATCTCTTTTCTAAGTTTGATCATCTCTTTGCCTTTGCAATTGAAGTTCTTAAAGTCATCAATCAATCCTTTCATTTATGTGATAGGCCTGCATTTAAAATAGAAATTTACCACAAATTAAAGGTACTTATATTATTAGATAGATTATTATAAAACATACTTTAGTTAAAGAGTTATTGATACTTTAAGTGCAAAGTGATAATATAAAACCATGATAAAAATGCACTTTTGAGTACTAATCATGCCTCCTTTTATAGGCCAAAATTGGAAACTATTAATTTGCTAACTAATTGATGAGTAGGTGGCCAACTCTTGACTTGTTGACAATCTTTATCTTCTTTTTTCTGCCCAAAACGTCATTGATAACATCAAAATTAGAGCCACTTGAATGAAAGTTGTAGGAAATTGTCTTGGCTTTCTTGTGTAAAAAATTCAGCTTATTTCGATTTCTAGAACTCCAGATATGGCCAAAATACTGAATAGTGCTCAGGTTGGAGGACAGATTCGGACTTCTTTATTGTTGCATCAATTTGGACTTGAAAATGATATTTTTAAATCTTAAGCTTCATATAAAAGTTGTAGGCATATGTCTTACCTTTCCATCCATATAAAGTAGACCTAAATCTAAGATCTATAGCTCCATATATGACCCAATTACCAAACAGTATTCCGGTTTGAATTGCACTAACATTTCTTTTCTAAGTTTGACCATCTCTTTATCCTTTCAATTTCAGTTCTTAAATTCATCAATCAATCCTTTGATTTATGTGATATGTGATGCGAACCTCGTGATCACGTGGTCACGCAACCCACACACAAACACGCCAATTCCCGGAAAGCCATGTAAATCAGGTTTGATAGAAGTGTGACACAAAGATAACTTGTACCTAGGCACCAGCCTTATGGAAAACAGAAAACCCCCACCCAACGAATATAGATTCGCGAATGAGAAGTATAAGGATGACGCCACGAAGACAGTTGTTCTTTGATAAGTCGTTTGCAGTTCTTTATAGAACCAAGGAAGGGAGATTATCCCACCAATTTTCCTTTAATATATACATCAACTTACCAAAAAAAAAAAAAGATTATCCCACCAACACACAATAAGTAGATAAAACTTAATGGAACACACAAACGACTCTCTTTGAACAAATATCCATCAAGTCTATAAAACTTTTCAAAAGCTGAAGTTTCACAAGCATTGTAAATATTAGCAAAACACTATCATCGTTGTACAATTCTTTTATGTGTTCAAATCCTAGAAATCTAGCATCCAAAGTAGATAAAAAAACATACCTGCATGAAAGTGCATCAACCCGCTCGCAGATTCTTATGGCGATAGATTCATCTATGATTCAGGTATGGAAAAGAACGCGAAGGTCAATATGCTGATTCATAACTCAAAATGGAAAATTCCTACCACTCACGCTATTGGCTGGCACCCCATTGTAGAAGCTATTCCTTCCAATTCTAATCCTATGATAGGGAAAAATGATGAGATTGTTTGGCTGGATTCACCAAATCACAGATTCTCGATCAAAATAGCTTGGGAACAACTAAGATTTCATCATACGATAGTCGAATGGCATGACATTGTGTGGTTCAAGAATGCTGTTCCAAGACATTCGTTTCTTCTATGGATGGCTGTCCAACAGAAACTCACAACCCAAGATAGACTTCATCGATTTGGTATACATGGTCCCAATAGATGCTCACTCTGTCTCCATAACAACGAAGATCACAACCACTTGTTCTTTGAATGCTCCTATACTAAAGCGATCTGGTGGGATGTTTGTGACAGGTGCAACATTCCAAGAATGACAAAAGGATGGGATGAATGGATTCGATGGGCCACTGTCACTTGGCATGGCAAAAGTTTCGTCAATTTTTCTCGTAAACTCAGTTTTGCAGCTACAGTGTATCATATCTGGCAAGAAAGGAATGCAAGGACCTTTGCTGGAATATCTAGAACTCAGAATTTGGTCTTTCATCAAATCGAATGTATCATCCGTGATAAGCTTGATTTGATGAGGAACGTTCTACCAACAGATGAAAATAAAAGGATCCAACGAGCTTGGAGGGTTAATAACATAGATTCTTCATTTGATATTTAGCTGGTTGTATTGGTTTTCCTAGCGAATCAAGTTAGGTCTTGAGTTTTCAGTTCGGTGGCTAGCATGTAGCCATCTGTTGTTTTATGTTTCTACTCTCATTGTAAATCTGGGGTATGCCCCTTATAATCTTTGTATTGTTTTCCTTTAATATATACATCAACTTACCAAAAAAAAAATGTCATCAAGCCTAGGAATAGGATGTCGATACTTTACCATTATGTTATTAACGGCACGACAATTAACACACATCCTCCATGTTCCATCCTTTTTAAGCACAAGTAACACTGGCACAGTATAAGGACTCATACTCTTACGAATATACTCGTTCATCATCAACTCATCTACTTGCCTTTGAAGCTCTTTTGTCTCATTGGGGTTGCTTCTGTAGGCTGGACGATTAGGAATTGAAGCTCCAGGCACAAGATCAATTTGATGTTCAATCCCCCTTAATGGTGGTAATCCATTAGGGATGTCTTCAGGGAATACATCATCAAACTCCTGCATCAAAGAAACAGCCACACTAGGAATAGTAGAATCAAGATCGTTAGTGTTAAAATAAGTCTCCTTATACACAAGTTAGATCATTGGCTTATTAGTGAAAAATGCAAATCTGATTTGGGATCCTTTTGCATAAAAATTAGGTTGTTTCTTTAATTTTTCCACACTATTATCATCACACAAGCTTACTTTCTTCACTCCTCAGTTTTTACCTCCACTCTTAACTTGTTTAATTAATGATTTAGGTTTAGCCGAATCTGATGGTTTTCTCTCACCATTGTCCTCACGTGAATTTTCACCCTTCCCATCCTCACATTCTTTTTTTAATTTCATTTGATCATCATACACCTGTTTCGGAGAAAGAGGTACAAGAGTGATGGTTTTACCATCCTTTACTAGTGAACCTATTTCTAAACCCATCATGAATCGCTTTCCGATCAAACTGCCATGGATGCCCCAAAAGTAAGCGAATAGCATGCATTGGGACGACATCACATAAAATCTCATCAGAATACTTCCCAATAGTAAATGCAATCAAAACCTGCTTTGTAACCCTCACTTCACCACATTCATTCAACCATTGCAATCTATATAAGGCCTAGGATGCTTAATACAACTCAGATTCAATTTCTTCACTAGTGTATCACTAGCAACATTAGCACAACTACCTCCATCAATTATCATGCTACATACCTTGTTTTGGATGTGACATCGAGTGTGAAATATATTTTCCCGTTGCTCATCTACATCATCTTCTTTGATTTGCATGTTCAGCGCACGTCTTATAACCAAAGCCTCCCCCTCAACAGGATATGCAATCTGCTCATCGCTACAATCCATCAAAGGTGGCATTTCTTCACTTTCAGATTTGTCACTTTCAGATTCAACATCCCCATTATCGTTTATAAGCATAACTCTTCAGTTTGGACACTGAGATGCAATGTGCCCTTTCCCTAAACATTTAAAGCATTTAATATCTCTATCACGAGTAGGTTGAGATTCAGATTTACCTTTCCCATCAGTATAAGTATCCTTTTTGGCCTTAGTTGCTTCAGCCTTTGCATAAGGCTTTGGTTGGACAACCCCCTCTCTTTTCAAATTCAGCCTCCATGTTGAGGAACATGAAGCCGAATTGGTCTGAAAACGTGTACTGCCCCTTCTCTTTATTTGCCTCTCTACCTTCGTTGCCATATAGACCATGTCTTCCAATTCCACACAATGTTGTAATTCTACAACATTTGCAATGTCCCTATTCAGTCCATTTAGAAACCTAGCCATAGTAGCTTCCCGATCCTCAATCACGTTGGCCCGAATCATGGCAATCTCCATTTCCTTGAAATACTCATCCACAAACCTAGAACCCTGATTCAAACCCTGCAATTTGAGATACAAATCTCTATAATAGTGGTTAGGCACAAATTGCCTTCTCATCAACACTTTCATCTCCTCCTAGGACGCTACCGGTCTCTCTCCACTCTGTCTTCTACTAGTAACATTCTGATCCCACCAAATCAGTGCATAATCCATGAATTTGATGACAACCAATTTCACTTTCTTCGCTTCCAAATAGTTATGGCAATCAAAAATCCAATCCACCTTTTTTTCCCACTCAAAATAGGCCTCAAGATCATTTTTACCTTGAAAAGAAGGTATTTTCAGTTTGATAGCATTTAAATCACCATCTAAATCAGCATATCCCCCAACACTACAGAAATTTTCCCTTTGTCCGAATTGGCCCCTAGTTCTATTCCCATAATCCCTTCGGTTTCTAGGCTGCCGAAAACCTTCCCGGTAGTCTATGGCCTCATCATCAAAACTACCATCACCAATATCACCAATGGCCTCCTTAAAATCCTCATAATCAGCCCATCTTCGCCTGTTGGCCCTACTGCTATTGTTTGCTTTCGGTTATACCCCAAGCTTCACATTTTGGGTGCTTGTACCAGCCTTGTTACCACATTTCTCCACCCTATCAAGTCTGTCACAGACATTTCCCATCACAAAATTCATCCTCTCTATCATTTGTGTCATGGCTTGCATTTGAAATGTAAGTTCTCCCTCGAGATAGGGCGGTGTATTGTTTTGATCTGACATAATAGTACTTGCAAAAAGTGGTTAGTGGTAAAAGAAAATTTATCCTCATGTCACTCGCGTTTCACTCAAACACTCTTAATATCCTCACACCTCTCGTCTCACCTTCTTGCGGTTCTTGCAAAACTGAAACCAATACCAAATAGAACCAACTTGACAGCACAATCCAAATATATATATGACTTAAGAGGCAATAAAAAATCTAGAAAACAAGCAAAACAAAACTACGATAATAGTCTCTTGAGTAGCAAGCGAGTCTATCCGAAATATGAACGAAACTGAAGACTTGAATAAAAAAAAACAGAAACAAAAAATAAACAACACCCAAATATGATGGATATGACGGAAATAAACTACAAGAAATAAAATCAACAAAAAAAAAAAGCAAGTGAAATTCAAACAGTGACACAAGACAAACTCGTTTACGACAAGTTAAGTCCGAATCTGAAACCTAAAGTAAATAATATCCAATTGAGTTAAAATTTCAGATATAGTGCGATATCAACCCAAATAGACAGAATATAAGGTTTGAGCAATTTATGACAAAGTTTGATATACTGATGTAAAAACGTTATGAATCAAACCTGAATAAACTCGAATTTGAAGCCCAAAGAAAACGATATCCAATTGACCCCAAATTTGTTACGTAGTGCGATTAGAACTCCAGTAATTATAGTATCAAATTTTAGCTAATTCCACCAAGTTGATTTGATCCAATTGTCTCATGTTTAGTTTTCTGCGACAGAATCTAATAAATGTCTTTTTGAACAATTTTTCTTTTCTCTTTTCTCGTTTTTTTTATGCCACTGATATATTTTGAACAATAAAAGAATGAAATAACAATTTTTTTCTTTTTATATGCCACAAATTCAATGAGAAGAAGAAATTGGATACTAAGGAATTTTTGTAGAATTAACAAGGAAAGAAAATTTCAGAAAGATATAACCTGATTAATGGAGCCAAGCTCTGATACCAAATGATACGAAACTCATGATCACATGGTCACGCAACCCACACGCAAAGACGCTAATTCCTGGAAAGCCATGTAAATCAGGTTTGATAGAAGTGTGACACAAAGATAACTTGTACCTAGGCACCAACACTATGGAAAATAGAAAAGCCCCACCCATAACCTTTACATGTTTGGTTATGCCTCTATTTATACTGAATTTGAACTTAAAAAAACCCTAATGAACCTCCCTTAGGTGGACTTATATGAAGCCCACTTACAATTGACCCCAATAAGTAATAATAACAGAATCAGATTTGTCACCCTTGAGAAGTTCCAAACAAAATTGTAAAAATTTGATTTGAAAAATTTGTGTTGCTGATTTAATTACTTTCCTTCCTAAGTGACGAAAAGCATTAAATAGTCCTCCCCTCTTTAGTAATAAGATATGGCCAACTTCCTAGAATAAATTGCTGATTCTTTATCCTTTTAGTATTAGAAAAAGACAAGCCTAACAAGCCTGATATTGGGCCAGACACATCAACCCTTTGTTTCACATGAATTGGGCTCTTCTTGGACCTGAACTAAATGAATTAAAGGTTGTCCTTCATGCTCCTTAAATATCCCAAGCCCCTCTAAGTCCATTTTGTTCCATATGTTCTGAACAAACTCATTCAATGCTTCTTTAAGCTTTTTAGCCCTAGCTTTTGTGATTGGCCCAATTGGCACCTGCAATGGGTTGTTGGCATGATTACGCTTGGTGGTAGGCTGATCCACATCAATAGACCTATATTTAAAATGAATATTTATCACAAATTAAAGGTATCTTATATTATTAGATATATTATTATAAAACATGCTTTAGTTAAGGAGTTATTGATACTTCAAGTGCAAAATGATGATATTAAACCTTGATAAAAATACAATTTTAATTATCAATCAAATATAAATCTAGATTAGTCATTTAACAAGCAAAGTAGTAAAGAGTGAAAAAAATAACAAATATAAAACATGTTAGTATCAAATATTAAAACTTATGTTAAGTTTATGCTATACGTATTCTTACACCATTAGTGTAACATTTTCACCTTGACATAATAAACTTAACTGAGCATAATAAAAGAAAGAAAAATAAATAAACTAAATAAGAACATAAATAAGATAAAAGTTAACTAAGTAAAAAAATAAAATAAAAGGCATAAACAAGATATTAATAAAAAAAATCTCCTTTGTGTGTGGTTTCTAATTGAATAGTAAGAGTTTATACTATACTTGTTTAATATACTATTAATGGATCCTTTAAGTTTGACATTTGTTGTAATAATTGTTTAATCCTTACATTAATCTTCCGTCTCAAATCTCTCGCCATTTTCTTCTTCTTTATTATTATTATTGTTGTGTTGTTGTTGTTATACTGCTATTATTACTACTAGTAGTAGTAGTATTATTCTTGTTGTTGTTGTTGTTACCCATTTTTGGGTTACCACAAAACAAAATGAGAAAATACAAAAAAAATATCAAGAAATATTCAAAAGAAATTCAAAAAATAATAGGAGCGAGAAAAGGATGTTGGAATACCTAAAAAGGCTAAAATTGTTTAAGGAGGTTTAAAAAAGTAAAAGGTTGAAATTTAACAGTATATTTTGACTTGTAAGAGCCTTTTGATAAAAAAATTGAAGTTGATGAAAAAAAACATCTAAAATCAGATGTTTATGGACTCTATTAAATTTTATCTAAGGTTTAATTGAATTTATAGAGGGTTGAATTGTAAGAAAATTGATTTTTATGTCAATTTAGGCTTTTATTGAAAGAAATTAAAAATTTTAGGGTCTAATTACAATTTAAAGAGTTGATTTGGTCAAATTAAGAGCTTAATTGTATAATTATTGAATTTTCATAGCTAATTAGGAACTTAATTGAAACAATTCAAAACCAAAAATGAAACTGAAAAGTACTAAAATTAAAGTATCTAATTACAACATTTTCAGGGGGGCTTAATTACAAAATTGTAAAAAATATTTAAGGACCAACTTAGAAATATCATTTTGAAATTGGTAACAGCGTCGTTGCATTAAGAATTGTGTGCATTGTTCATCGTCTTCTTCAAAAGAAAGAAAAGGCTGGAAATAAAGAGAATGGGAAAGTGTTGTTTACAGAGACAGTGGAGTTGTTCACGGGAGCATGTCTCCCGCCGGCCATTACCATATGCATGCCATAACGCATGCACCCTCTGGCTATAAAAGCCAAAAAAGGGAACGAGACAACAAGGGGGGAAAAAAACAAAGAGGGGGAGATGATAGAGACAAGGGAAAACAAAAGGAGAAGGGAAAAAAAATACACAGAAAGCAAAATACTGAAGAAGAGAGTAGCTTCAACCTATCAGCTTCACCATTATCTTCATCCCCAATTAACAACTTTGCCTCCAGCTGCACTAGGGAACATGGGAGAAGAAAAGAAAAGAAAAAATTGAGAGGCAGATCGAGAAGGAGCAGAGAAAGGGGAGGAGAAAACAAGAGAGACGATAGAAGAGAGAAAGGAAAGGAAAACAGGGAAACCAGTAGAAAGAGAAGCAAACAAATAGAAACAAAAAAAATAAGGAATAATACCAGGAGGAAGGAGAAGACAGAGATGAAAAGGAAGGAACCTCAAGAAGAACAACAAACATAAACAAAACAAATAGGAAGAATCAGAGCATGTTGTTGCCTTTGTTGTTTCTAGGTAAACTTCTCAAAATTTTACACTCTGCACTAGCAGCCTGATAGCAGGCATGCGTGAATTTTTCACGCACACTTGTAGATAAAAACCGGCTGGGTCTAACCCAGCTATATGAGTCGGGTTGTTTGCAGCCCGAAAATAATTTGTCTTCAAAAATTATATACAAAAAATCTTTGATTTTTTTCAAATATTTTCCTATATTTTGATCAATATTGATTTGTACTCTTAAATTGTAAAGATACAAATTCAGTATTGAAATACCTAATTTTCGTCAAAACATAAAAAATAAAAACTAAAATATTTTTTTTTATGCATATGGCTAAGTCTCTTTAAAAAAAATATATAACAAAAAAACCATATTGTATCTTTATTAAAAAAAAATAACTTTAATAACTAGTTTATTAAAATCATGAGAACTGGCCAATATTTCAAAAATCTCAAAAAAATTATTTTATTTTCTTTTAATATTTGGGATTATGATCTTATACGTAAGACGTATTTTGAATATTAAATTATTTGTGTGATGTTAGAATGGTTAGGTTTTACCTAATAAGATAATGATTTCTTTACCAAAGACCAAAGAAAACTTTTCTTAAACCATAAACTGATTAATAACTAGAAAATACAGCAAGACTTTAAATTTTAACAGATAATAAAACAATACAACTTACCTTAGGTAGGGCGTATTTGGGGTGCTAATACCTTGTCTTTATGCAAACAGTCCCTATACCCTATTTCTGAGATTAATTAGGGTTTTTAGTGATGAAAATACTAAGTTGAGACTCCCATTCTATTTTTCCACCAATAAAAGACAAAAATTCCTTGTCTCCCCAAACATTTGCCATATCAATAGAAGATTAAGATTTTGAGAGTGGAAATATTCATCGTGATGTCGCACACAGCAACAATTATTATTATTTTTATTGTTATTGCTACTATATTGTTGTTATTTATAAATTTATATAATTAACCTCCTTATGATTCAACTTTAGTCTTATTGAGTTATTTATTACTTCGACACTCTTACACTTGGGAGAAGACATCAATCCTTTGGTTGTGTCAAGTTTTCGGCATCATTGACAGGGAGGTAAATTCTTGTACAAATTATAATTTTTATTTTATTTTCTCTTTTCACTTTTCTTGTATATAACTTTGTTTCTTTTGTTTTGTTCTCCTTCTTTTTTTTTTCTTCTACCTTTTATTCTACTAAAAAAATAAGAGAAATATTTTATCAATGTTGGTATAGGTATCGAGACTGGTTTAATACTTGCTTCATCATGGTTTTGAAACATGGAGATTGGTTTCATATTTTTATGAAGGGTTAACATCAAGAGATAGGTAAGTGGTTAAATTGATATGCAATGAAACTTTTAAGGATAAAGACCCTAATGAAGTAATGAAGTACATAGACTTGTTAGCTGAAAATGCTTAAAATTGGGACACCATAGGTACTTATGAGGCACCGAGTAAAACTCAATTTTATATATTTAGTAGGTGTGTGTACAACCTTAGAGAAGATCATAACCTTCAAGCTAAGATTGCATCTTTAGCTAGAAAAGTCGAGGCACTAGAATTGAAAAAGAGTGATTAATTAAAATATATTCAAAACATTATGTTTCAAATCTATGAAACTAATGAATACTTAACTAATGACTTTGTTTTCTTTTAAGGAATGTTTCTATTAACAAGCTCATGCTTTAAATATTTTTCAAAGGCTTAATTATAACCCATACTTGTAAACATACAACCATGGTTGGAGAAATCATCCAAATTTCAGTTAGAAGAGTGGTAACAATAATGCACAAACTTCAAAACCATCATTTCAAGCACCTCATAATTTTCAAAATTCTCATGGATATGCACCTTCTTATGTTCTCCCTCCTAAAAGAAATCTTAAGGAAACATTGTATTTATTCATTGAAAAGCAAGAGACAATCAATCCTTAACTTACTCAAAGCATGACAGATTTTAAAGATACTTTTGCGAAATTGAAATCTGCTCTTAGTTTTCAAGAGAAAGGTAAATTTCCATCTCAACCACAACAAAATCCTAAGGGGCAATATAATACAAATGCAAGTAGTTTTGAAAGCCAACATGTAGATCAAGTCAAATCAGTCACTACTCTTCATAATGATAATAAGGTTACTTAAAAACCAATTCTTGAACCTTGTGAAAAAGATAATGAATCAATCTCTAAAGGTAAGGAAGGGGTTAAATCTGAACATTACAAAGAAAAAAAACTGATTCACCACCAGCACTTTCATTTTGTTATGCCATAACCAAACAAGAAATTGATGATGAAAAGGGCACCGAAAATATTGATGTAGATCTTTTATCAAAAGTGACAATAGATTTGACACCTAACATCATACAAATTGATGATTACTTTCTTGATGAATCTTTACTTTCTCTTAATTTAATGCCTTGGTTTGCTAAAAATATCAATTTTCTTACTTTAGGACTTTTGCCAGCTCATTTGGATAACCAAGACAAAAGAAAGTTTTTAAGCGACGTGCAAAACTTTTATTGGGATGACTTTTACTTATTCAAATATTATCCTGGTCAAATATTTCAAAATTGCATTCCCAACAATGAGGTAAATAATATCATTAAATTTTATCACTCTGAGGCATGTGGGAGTCATTTCTTATAAAAGAAAAGGACTGCAAAAATCTTACAAGTAGATTTTACTAGCCCATCGTGTTCAAGGATTCACATGCATTCTGTAAAACCTATAAAAATTATCAAAAGGTGGGATTTATTTCAAAACATAAAGAGTCTTTAGATAATCTTCTATTGAATCTTAAGCCTCATCATAGTGAGATAAGCATCTACAATTCATGATTTATGACCCAATTTTCATAAAGAACATGCTCGATTTAGTCTTGAGAATTTGACTAAAAAAGATCTTGTTTGCCAGTTTTTAAGAAAACAGAATGGGATCCCTATCCCTGACTCACAGAAGGTGTTTAAACTATTCTTAGATGTAAAACCAAGGGATTATGTGAACCACAATCCTAACTACATGTAAATACATATGCGTTTTCAAAATAAGTAAATAAATAAAAAGAGAGAGAGCACGTAAAACTCTAGTTAGCTTACATATAGGTGGTATGATTACCCTTTCAATTTTTCATCTATAAAATCCTCTCTTTCTTCTTTTTATTTTACTCAACCAATACATTCTTCAAATATAGAAGTGTGTAGAAATGACAAGTTTCTTAGGTCATTACATAAGAAATGTTTGTGTTTTAGTGGATTTAGTCTTGGAAAAAAATGAGTTTTTAAAATCAGCAAATCATCTTGGTCAGGTGCTAGCTGAGAGAAATATTCATTTAGTATATGGGGCATGTAGTTTTGGGTTAATGGGAGGTGCGTTAATAGTTGTATTTTAAAAAGGTAGTCAGGTTTTGAGGGTCATTCCCAAAGCTTGAGCACAAGAGGACATTATTGGAAAAACAATAGGAGAGGAACTACAGGTCTCCATAATATATGCTCAAATGAATGCAATGTTTAACCATGTTGATGCCTTCATTGCCTTACCATGTGATCTAGGCAAATTGGAAGAGATATTTTATATTTTCTCTTAGGCCCAACTAACATTCACCATAAACCCACATGTCTGTTAAATGTTAATGGTTATTATGATAAATTGTTATTCTTTTTTTTATTATGATGTGGAACAGGAATTTTCAACATTTTCAGCACAACAAATCATAATCTTTGCTGCTACTACTGAGCAATTAATTGACCAATTACAATCTTTCATTCTTGTAATTGTTCCCTCCATGAGTCACATAAATTGATCATCTAAGAAAAGCCATAAAAAACTTAGATTAGATTTGAGCCTTGATTTATGAATCTTTATGTCTTTTAGTTTTATTATTGTGTTTCTTTGTTTTCTATATTTGTTTAAGTGTGTTTCAGGTTTATCAGTATTCATTATTTCAGATGATGTCTTCTATATTATATCTTTTTACTTTAGGACATTAAGGATATTGTCTCGCTTTGATTAGAAGAAGAGGGTAGTAGTTGACAAAAAAAAAAATTAACTAACTATATTTTCTATTTCATAAAGTATGTGCAAAATCATTGTTACTAGGATAACAAAGTAAATGATCTCTTTCGTTAAAGTGACTCTGGAGACGCATCTTAGTAACCATTCTTAATATGGTCTATCATAATACTTTTTGAAATATTCAGGTTTACAAACTCTTGCATCTTTATTACTTAATTTTGCTCATGTACTTATTTACACATGTATTCTTAAACCTTAATTTTCACACACACACACTTTAACATGGGTTGCATATTAAATTATTACATTATTTATGTTTTTTTTTGTTAAAGGTAATAACTAAGAGAAATTGATAGTATATAATTTGAAAAAAGCCAAAAAAATAGCAAAAACTTTTATGATAATAAAAATATAGATAAGTTTGGTTTTGTAGCCTTTCTAACCTAAGCAATTAAGTCTAAAGGGGTGTTTTAACACCTAATACCTTAAAGTCAATTGTCTTGGAAGCTATTAACCTAACACTTATTACATGGATTAAAGAGAAAAGCTTAAGAGAATTAAACATTGTATTATCTACGTATCAGTAATTGTAACCCAAGTTACTAAACTCGTAAGGGTGCTTAACACCTAATGCCCTAAGATCAACTAGTCTAAGAGTCAATAGCTAAAAGCTCGTTATATAGGTTAAAAATGTATTATCTTTTAAGTTACATGTATATATATTTTTTTAAAAAAAGAAAAAAAATCATAACCCAATGAAGTTAACCTTAAACATTAGAATAAAAGTTTTTTTTTTCCAAGTAAAGGCCCATAAATATATGTTGATCTATTGAGTACAAAAGAAAGGTTTATTAATATCTTATTTAAGAGGTATTGAGCAGATATATAAATTTAATGAGAGTTTTGTTTTATCTAGATAGATTAATGAAAGTTGAATGATGAATACCTTGCTTTATGGAATTTGCAAATTATTTTTCTATTCTAATGCTTTGATTACTAGGAACTAGTAATAAGCTAATTAGGGGTGTGATTAGTACTTAAAAGTGCATTTTTATCAAGGTTTTATATCATCATTTTGCACTTGAAGTATTAATAACTCCTTAACTAAAGCATGTTTTATAATAACATATCTAATAATATAAGATACCTTAATTTATAGCAAATGTTCATCTTAAATGCAAGCCTATCATATGATGAAAGGATTAATTGATGAGTTTAAAAACTGAAATTTAAAGGACAAAGAGACAGCCAAACTTAGAAAAGAGATACTAGCGAGTTCAAACCGAAACACTGTTCGGTAATTGAGTTATATCGCATTTAAGTCTACTTTATATAAATAGAAAGGTAAGACATAGGCCTATAAGTTTCATAGGGAACCCAAATTTAAAAAGGCCATTTTGAAGTTCAAATTATAACAATAATGAAGAAGTTTGAATCTGTTCTACAACTCAAACACTATTCAGTGTTTGACCCATATCTAGAGTTCTAGAGACTCAAATAACCTCCATTTTTTTTCTTGGAATGATGAGACAATTTCTTAGAACTTTCATGTTTCAAGTGGTTCCAATTCTGACATTATCAATGACATTTTGGGTAGACAAGAGAAGATAAAGATTGTCACCAAGTCAAGAGTTGGTCACCCACTCATCAATTAGTCATCAAATCAATAGTTCCCAATTTTGGCCTATAAAAAGAGGCATTTGCCATGCATTTAGGCATCTTGGTTTCCAGATCAAGATCGTACTCTTGCTTTCTCTCTTTCTCTCTTTGTATTTTTGTAATGCTTAAATTTTGCTTTCATTAATATCTTTTTTTATACCTTTCATTTCCTTTCCTTTACTTAGTTAACTTTTATCTTATTTATATTCTTATCTTGTTTATTTATATTTCTTTTCTTCATTATATTTAGCTAAGTTTATTATGTCAAGGTGAAAAGGTTACACTAATTGTGTAAGAACAAATATAGTGTAAACTCAAGATAGATTTTAATGTTTGATACTAACTTGTTTTTTATTTGTTATCTTATTCACTTTTAATACTTTCCTTATTAAATGGTTAATTTAGATTTATCTTGTATAACACTTCATATAACAAATACTTGGCACTTTCATAGCTCAACTATATGGTATAATATACACTTATGCTATAAAAAGAACTTGATTTGTTGCTAACATAAGTTATAATCATGAATGCTTGATAATATTTACAACTATTAGCATTATTTGAATAAGATAACTAATGTAATCATGTTAATAATTTACAATCCAATTGGAACCTTCTTTATGTGTGGTTTCCAATTGAATAATAAAAAGAGTTTATACTATACTTGTTTGAAATATCATTAGTGGATCCTTTAACCTTGATATTTGTTGTTATCATTGTTTAATCTTGACATTGATCTTCCATCTTAAATTTCTCATCCACTTCTTTTGCTTTTCTTCTTTTTCTATTGTTGTTATTGTTTTTGTTGTTGTTGTATTACTGTTATTTATAATTTATACAATTAATCTTCCTGTGGTTTGACCTCAGTCTTGTTGGGATATTTATTACTTCGACACTCTTTCATTTGAGAGAAGATATCAATATTTTGGTCATATCATCATCAAAAACTGAGTAGCTGCCAAATCAGAAATCATCAACATGACTACATTCATCTCTAACACATGAATTCATGAGTGCACGTTGTCCATAATGACTCGAAAATTCTTGCAGAAAACTAAGTCACTGACAACTCACAAAGCATTACTAACATTATGTCCACAATTGACACCTAGATTCATCAACGCACACATGACCTCTTGACTCGTAAATGGCCATCGAGAACTGAGTAGCTAACAAATCAAAAATCATCAACGAGATTACTTGCATAGATGACATGTGGATTCATCAGCATATACAGTCTAAGCTGACTCGGACATCATCATCAAAAACTAATAGCTGTCGAATAAAAAATCATCAACAAAAATGCTTCTAGAACTGACACATGGACTCATCACTGCACACATGACTTGTTAACTGTTAAATGGTTGTCGAAAATCATGTAGTTGGTGAATAAAAAATTATCAATGAAACTTCTTCCTTAGCATACATGAGGATATGTTAGTGCACACAATACTAGCTGATTCGAACATCGTCACTAAAAATTAAGAAGCTACCAAATTAGAAATCATCAAAATGCTGCTTCCATAGCTGACGTGTGGATTAGTCAACGCACCCTTCACTTATTGACTTATAAGTGGTTGTTGAAAATTGAGTAGCTGCCGAATTGAAAATGATTAAGGACACTGCTTCCACAATTGACGTGTCGATACGTCACCATGCATAATCTTAACTGACTTGGACATTGTCACCAAAATCTGAGTAGCTAGCTGATATGACCAAAAGATTGATGTCTACTCTCAAATGTAAAAGTATCGTAGTAATAAATAACCCGACAAGACCGGGGTCAAACCACAAGGAGGTTAATTGTATAAATTATAACAACAACAACAACAACAACAATAATAATAATAATAATAATAATAATAATAATAATAATAATAATAATAATAATAATAATAATACTAGTAGTAGTAGTAGTAGTAGTAATGATAATAATAAAGAAGAAGAAGTTGATGAGAACTTTGAGATGGAAGATTAATGTAAGGATTAAACAACAATAACAATAAATGTTAAGGTTAGAGGATCCACTAATGGTATGTCAAACAAGTATAATATAAACTCTTATTATTCAATTGAAAACCACACACAAAAGAAGTTTTCAATCAGATTATAAATTATTAATATGATTACATTAGTTATCTTATTCAAATAATGATAATACTTGTAAATGTTGTAAAACATTCATAATTATAACTTATGTTAACAACAAATCAAGTTCTTTTCATAGCATAAGTGTTGGTTATACCATACGGTTGACCTGTGAAAGTGTCAAGTATTTGTTGTACCAAGTGTTATATAACATAAATTTAGATTAGTCATTTAACAAGCAAAGTATTAAAGAGTGAACAAGATAACAAATACAAAACATGTTACTATCAAACATTAAAGTTCATGTTAAGTTTACACTCATTTTAGTATCAAACTATCAAACATTAAAGTCCATGTTAAGTTTACACTATACTTATTTTTACACCATTAGTGTAACCTTTTCACCTTGACATAATAAACTTAGCTAAATATAATGAAAGAGAGAAACATCAATAAACAAGATAAGAACATAAATAAGATAAAAGTTAACTAAATAAAGGAAAGGAATTGAAAGACATAAATAAGATATTAATGAAAGCAAAACATAAACATTATAAAAAATAAAAAGAGAGAAAGTAAGAGCATGATCTTGATCTGGAAATCAAGATGCCTACATGCATGGCAAATAGTTCATTTTATAGGCTAAAATTGAAAACTATTGATTTGATAACTAAATCATAAATGAGTGGTCAACCGTTGACTTGGTGGCAATTCTTATCTTTTCTTGTCTACCCAAAACATCATTGATAATATCAGAATTGAAACCATTTAAAAATATAAAAAGTTGTATGAAATTATCTCAACTTTTTAGGAAAATAAAATGAGGTCTAGACTTTTAGAAATCTAGATATGGGTCAAACACTAAACAGTATTCGGGTTGTATGACAAATTCAAACTTCTTCATTGTTGCTACAATTTGGACTTGAAAATGGTTTTATTAAATCTCGGGCTCTTATAAAAGTTGTAGGCATATGTCTTAACTTTCTATCCATATAAAGTAAATCTAAATCTGATATTTACAACTTTAGATATGACCCAATTATATAATAGTATTTCAATTTGGATTGCACCAGCATCTCTTTTCTAAGTTTGGCCATCTCTTTATCCTTTTAATTTCAGTTCTTAAACTCATCAATCAATCTTTTCATTTATATAATAGGCCTGTATTTAAAATGAATATTTACCATAAATTAAAGGTATCTTATATTATTAGATATGTTAGTATAAAACATGTTTTAGTTAAGGAGTTATTGATACTTCAAGTGTAAAACGATGATATAAAACCTTGATAAAAATGCACTTTTAAGTACTAATCACACCCCCGAGCCAGATTATTACTAGTCCTTAGTAATCAAAATGTTAAAATAGAAAAATAATTTGCAAATTCCACAAACTAAAGTATTCATCATTCAACTTCCATTAATCTATCTGGATAAACAAACTCTCATTAAATTTATATATCTTCTCAATACCTTTAAAATAAGATATTAATAAACCTTTTTTTTGTGCTCAATATTTCAATACATAGTTATGGGGCTTTACTTGGAAAAAAACAAAATTCTTGTTCTAATGTTTAAGGTTAACTTCCTTGGGTTGGGATTTTTTTTTGTTTTTTTAAATATATATAGATGTAACTTAAAACACAATGTATCTTTAACTTATGTAATGAGCTTTCAACTAATGACTCCCAAACAAGTTGGTCTTAAGGCATTAGGTGTTGAGATACCCCTACGAGCTTAGTAACTTGGGTTACTGATACTGAAATGCATATAGTGCAATGTTTGATTTCCTTGAGCTCTTCTCCTCAACCCATGTAACAAGCGTGGGCCAATAGCTTCCAAGTTAGTTGAATTTAAGGTATTAGGTGTTAAAACATCCTTTCGAGCTTAATTGTTTAGGTTATGAAGGTTACAAAACCAAATTTATCTACATTTTTATTATCATTATTTTCTTTTGCTCATTTTCTTTTCAAATTATATACTATCCCTTTCCCTTAGTTGTTACCTTTAACAAAAAAATATAAATAATGTAATAATCCAATGTGCAATCCATAATCATATGTTAAAATGTGTGTGTGTGTGTGTGTGTGAAAATTAAGGTTTAAAAATAGATGTTAAATGAGTATATGAGTAGAATTAAATGATAACAATGCCAGAGTTTGTAAACCTTAATATTTCAAGAAATATTATGATAGACTTTGTTAAGAATGGTTTCTGAGATGCGTCTCAAGAGTCAGTTTAACCAAAGAGCTCCTTTACTCTGCTATCCTAGTAATAATGATTTTGCACATGCTTTAAGAAATAGAAAACACAGTTAGTTAATTTTTTTTTCAACTACTACCCTCCCTCCCAACCAAAAAGAGACATTTTCCTCAATGTCCTAATGTAGAAAGATAGAGTATAAAAGACATCACTTTAAATAACAAACATTGATAAACTTGAAACATACTTAAATAAATATAAGAAACAACAAAACACAATAATAAAATCAAAAGACATAAAGATTCATAAATGAAGACTCAAATCCAATCTAAGCTTTTTATGACTTTTCATAGATGACCAATTTATGCGACTAATGGAGGGATCAATTCGGGGGGTTGTCCAATGTATCAGCTGTGTTGCAAGCTAAGAAAACTAAAACGGGAATTGAAACTTTTCAATATGACTCACTTCTCCAACATTTCAGATAGAGTCAAAGATGCGAAAGATGAAATGGATAAGGCTTAACAGGCTCTACATACAACACATGGGAATCCAACTTTGTGCAAGCGAGAAAGGGATGCGGTACGTAACTACGCTTCTATCGTCAAGAAAGGAATGCAAGGACCTTTGCTGGAATATCTAGAACTCAGAATTTGGTCTTTCATCAAATCGAATGTATCATCCGTGATAAGCTTGATTTGATGAGGAACGTTCTGCCAACAGATGAAAATAAAAGGATCCAACGAGCTTGGAGGGTTAATAACATAGATTCTTCATTTGATATTTAGCTGGTTGTATTGGTTTTCCTAACGAATCAAGTTAGGTCTTGAGTTTTCAGTTCGGTGGCTAGCATGTAGCCATCTGTTGTTTTATGTTTCTGCTCTCATTGTAAATCTGGGGTATGCCCCTTATAATCTTTGTATTGTTTTCCTTTAATATATACATCAACTTACCAAAAAAAACATGGTTAAACATTACATTCATTCGAGCAAACATTGTGGAGACCTGTAGTTCCTCTCTAATTATTTTTCCAATAATATCCCCTTATGTTAAAGCTTTGGAGACGACCCCCAAAACTTGACTACCTCCTAAAAATACAATTATTAACACACCTCTCATTAACCCAAGACTGTCTCCCCTATACACTAAATGAATCTCTCTCAACTAACACCTGACCAAGATAAATTGCTAATTCTAAAAAGGTCTTTTCTTTTATAGGACTACATCCACCAAAGACAGAAACATTTCTTACATGAGAAACTTGCCATTTCTACATAGTTCTATATTTGTTGAATGTATAGGTTGAGTAGAAATGACAAGAAGGAAGAAAAGAAGGAAGAAATGATTTTATAGATGAGAAATTGAAAAGGCAATCATACCATCTATATGTAAGCTAGCTGGAGTTTCACACACACACACACACTCCCTCTCTCTTTATTTATTTATTTATGAAAAAGCATATGTATGTATAGGTAGTTGTGACTGTGGCTCACATCTTTCCTTGGTTTTACATCCAAGAACGACTTAAAAGCCCTTTATGGGTCGGGGATAGGCTTCCCATCCAGATTTCTTAAAAACTAGCAAACAGGGTTTTTTTTAATTAGATTCCCAAGACTATATCAATCATCTTCTTTATGGAAATGGGGTCATAAATCATGAAATGCACAATACACATCTCTATTATGATGAGACTTAAGAGTCAATAAAAGATTATCTAAAGACTCTGTGTTTTGACAATTTTCACAAGTTTTGCAGAATGTATGTGAATCCTTGAACACGGTAGGCCAATAAAATGCTTGTAAGATTTTTGCAGTTGTTTTCGTTGATGAGAAATGACTCCCATATGCCTTACAGCGATAAAATTTAATGCCACTACTTTTCTCATTGTCAGGAATGCAACTTTAAAATATTTGATTAAGACAATATCTGAATAAGTAAGGGTCATCCCAATAAAAGATTTGCACGTTGCTTAATTTTTTTTTTGTCTTTGGTATCCAAATGAGCAGGCAAAAATCTTGAAGCAAGAAAATTGATATTTTTAGCAAACCAAGGCATTGAACTAAAAGAAAGTAAAGATTAGACAAGAAAGTAATAATTGATTGATGTGATGTCAGATGTTGAATCTATTACCAATGTTGACAAATGGTGCGCGATAACATTTCTAGT
The DNA here is from genome assembly GCA_015708895.1 of Populus ilicifolia. Lineage (NCBI taxonomy): Eukaryota > Viridiplantae > Streptophyta > Magnoliopsida > Malpighiales > Salicaceae > Populus > Populus ilicifolia. The sequence continues at coordinate 15,923 of SRLM01001768.1, read as the reverse complement.
GCCTTTTTCATCCTTAATTTCTTCCTGTTTGAAAGTCTTAAATATTTCACAATCGTGATTAACTTCCCTTTGTTTGATCATGGCATGAGCAAATGGATGTACTGGTGGGGAATCAATCTTTTCCTTGTAATATTTAGATGTAACCCTTTCCTTACCCTTAGAGATTGACTCATCATCTTTCTCACAAGGTTCAAGAGTAGGTTTTTCAATAAACTTACCACTGCAAACAGTGATGACTAATTTGACTTGATTCATGTGTTGACTTCTAGAACTACTTGCATTTGTATTATATTGCCCCCTAGGATTTTGCTATACTTGAGATGAAAAGTTACTTTTCTCTTGAAAACTAAAAGTAGATATGAATTTTGCAAGAGTATCTTTAAAATTTGTTATGCTTTGAGCAAGTTGAGTGTTGATTGTCTTTGCTTTTCAATAAATGCATACGAAGTTTCATCAAAATTTCTTGTAGAATGTGGAGCATAAAAAGGTGCATATCTATAGGAATTTTGAAAATTATAGTGTGCTTGAGACTATGGTTGTGAAGTTTGTGCATTGTGACTCTTCCAATTAAAATTTAGGTGATTTCTCTAACCAGAATTGTATGTTTGCGAGTATAGGTTATGATTGGGTCTTTGAAAACTATTTAATGCATAGGCATGTTCATGGAGACATTCCTTAAAAGAACGCAAGGTTGGACAATCATTGGTTGAGTGTTCATTTGTTTCACATATTTGACTTGTAATGTCTTGAATAGATTTTAATTTACCATTCCTTTTTAATTCTAGTGCCTCAACTTTTCTAGTTAAAGATGCAAACTTGGCTTGGAGGTCATGACCTTCCCTAATGTCATACATACCTCTACTAGAAGTATGAGGTTGAGTTTTACTTGATGTCTCATAAATGCCTGTAGTGTTCTAATTTTGAGCATTTTTAGCTAGTAAGTCTAGGTACTCCATTGCTTCATTAGGGTCTTTATCTTTAAAAGTTTCATTGTACATTAATTCAACCATTTATCTATCTTTTGGTGTTAAACCTTCATAAAAATATGAAACTAATCTTTATATCTCAAAACCATGATAAGAGTAAGTTACTTAGCAAGTCTCAATACCTATCCCAACATTACTAAAATGTTTCTCCTAATTTTTGAGTGAATATGGTCATTTGTTTTTTGAAAGAGTTTGTTTTATGAGATGGGAAAAACTTCTTTAAAAATTATTGTTGCATTTTATGCCAAGCACGAATGGATCCAAGTCTTAAATTTTTTAGCTATGTTTTAGCTTTATCTTTTAATAAAAGAGAAAAGGCTTTAATCTGATGGTGTTCATGCTATAATTTAAGTCATTATAGATTATACCATACAATTGAGCTATAAACATGCCAAATATTTGTTATATCAAGTGTTTATACAATATAAATCTAAATTAGTCATTTTAACAAGCAAAGTATTAAAGAGTGAACTAAATAATAAATACAAAACATGTTAGTATCAAACATTAAAGTCCATTTTAAGTTTACACTATAGTTATTCTTACACCATTAATGTAACCTTTTCACCTTGACATAATAAACTTAGCTAAACATAATGAAAGAGAAAAACATCAATAAACTAAATAAGAACATAAATAAGATAAAAGTTAACTAAGTAAAGAAAAGGAATTGAAAGGCATAAACAAGATATTAATGAAAGCAAAACATAAACATTAATAAAAAATGCAAAAAGAGAAAGAAAGAGCATGATCTTGATGTGAAGAGCAAGTTGCCTAAATGCATGGTAAATGCCTCCTTTTATAGGCCAAAATTGAGAACTATTAATGAATGAGTGGTCATACTCTTGACTTAGTGACAACCCTTATCTTTTCTTGTTTGCCTAAAACATTATTGATAACATCAAAATTTGAACCACTTAAAAGATAAAAGTTGTAAAAAATTGTCTTAAGTGGTAAAAAAAAAATTAGAGATCATTTGAACTTCTAGAACTCTAGATATAGGTCAAACACTAAACAGTGTACGGGTTGTAGGACAAATTAGAACTTCTTCATTGTTACTATAATTTGGACTTGAAAATGTCCTTATTAAAATTGGGCTCTATATGAAAATTATAAGCCTATGTCTTATCTTTCCATCCATATGAAGTAGACCTAAATCTAAGATTTAAAACTCTAGATATGACCCACTTATTGAACAGTGTTCTAGTTTGGACTGCACCGACATCTCTTTTCTAAGTTTGGCCATCTCTTTATCATTTCAATTTCAGTTCTTAAACTTATCAATCAATCCTTTCATTTATGTGATAGTCCTACATTTAAAATGAACATTTACTAATAAATTAAAGATATCTTATATTATTAGATATGTTAGTATAAAACACGTTTTAGTTAAGAAGTTATTGATACTTCAAGTGCAAAATGATGATATAAAACCTTGAAAAAAATGCATTTTTAAGTACTAATCAATGGCGAATTAGAAATCATCAATGAGATTGCTTCCATAGCTGACGTATGGATTTATTAGTGCACACTGTCCTAGTTGACTCAGAGATTATCGTCGAAAACTAAGTAGCTGTTGAAACAGGAATCATCAACGGGACTCCTTTCACAACTGATATGTGGATTCATCAGTGCACACAGTCCCAGTTGACTCGGACATTGTCACTGAAAACTGAGTAGATGTCAAAACATAAATCATCAACGAGACTACTTCCACAACTGACTCGTGGGTTCGTTAATGCATATAATACCAAATGACTCGGAAATCCCCATAGTGAATTGAGTCACAACTGACACATAAATTAGCAATGACATTGTATCCACAACTATCACCTAGATTTGTCACCATGCACCTGACCTTTTGACTGAGAAATCATACTGAAAAATGAGTAGATACCGAATCACTCATCAACAAGATTGCATCAACTACTGAAGTGTGGATTCGATAGTGCACATAGTCCCAATTGACTCGGAAAACATCACAGAAAACTGAGTTGTTGCTAAGTCATAAAGCACCAATTACATTGTGTCCACAACTAATAGCTAGATTCATGACTGCTCATATGACCTCTTGATTTGTAAATATTTATCGAAAACTGAGCAGTTATTAAATCATAAATCATCAACGAGACTGTTTCCATAACAAGTGCATGGATTCATCAGTGCACACAATCCTAGTTGACTTAGAAATCATAAAAGAAAACTAAGTCCATTTCGACTTATAAACCATCAATGGCACTGTGTCCCACAACTAATGCCTAGATTCATCACTATACACATGATTTGTTGACAAAAAAATCATCGTTGAAAACTAACCAGTTGCCGAATCAAAAATTTTCTATAAGACTGCTTCTACAGCTGACACGTGGATTCATCACCATAAATATTCCTAGTTGACTCAAAAATCATCATAGACAACTTAGTCAATGCCAACTCATTAAACCATCAACGACACTATATGCACAATTGAAACCTATATTTGTCAGCACATATATGGCCTGTTAACTCGGAAATAATCATTGAAAATTAAGAAGGTGTCGAGTCATAAATCATTAATGAGACTACTTCCACAGCTAATGCGTGGATTCTTTAGTGCACACATACCTAGTTGACTCTAACATTGTCATCAAAAACTATGTAGCTGTCGAATTAGAAATCATGAACATGACTACCTTCACCCCTAATGCGTGGATTCGTTAGTGCACGTAATACTCATTGACTAAAAAATCATCATAAAAAACTAAGTCACTAACTACTCATAAACCATCAATGACACTATGTCCATAATTGACGCCTAGATTCGTCAGTGCACACATTACATGTTGACTCGTCAATGGTCATAAAAAACTAAGAAGCTAACAAATCAGAAATCATCAATGAGACTCCTTGCATAGTGATGCTTGGATTCGTCAGCGCATGCTGTCCTAGTTGACTCAGACATCAGAATCAGAAACCAAGTAGCTACCAAATCAGAAATCATCAACGAGACTGCTTCCATAACTGACATGTCGATTCGTCACTGCACTCATAACCTGTTGACTTGTAAATGGTTGCTGAAAACTAAGTAGCTGTAGAATATAAAATCATCAACAAGACTGCTTCCTTAACATACATATGGATTCATCAACACATATAGTCCCAGCTGACTCAAACATCATCACTGAAAATTAAGAAGCTGCTGAATCAGAAATCATCAATAAGACTACTTCCACACCTTAAGCATGGATTTGATAGTGTACACAGTCCCAATTGACTCAAAAAACATCACAGAAAACTGAGTCATTGCTGAGTCTTAAAACACCAACAACATTGCATCCACAACTAACACCTAGACTCATCGGTGCTCACATGACCTGTTGACTCGTAAATAGTAACTAAAAACTAAATTGTTGCCTAATCATTAATCATCAATGATACTACTTCCACAACAAATGCATGGATATGTCAGCACACACATTCCTAGTTGACTTAGAAATCATCAAAGAAAATCGAGTCCCTTCTGACTCATAAAACATCAACGACACTATTGATTGCGCATCAAAAGTATCATTAAGTCTCTTATTTTACATATGTATTTATTGTTTTTATTTGGTCTTTTTATAATAATTGATGTGCTTTTTAGTAATGAAGTTTGTTTTAATGTTTTGATAGGTTTTTAGAGCTTAAATGAATTAATTCAGGAAATTCAACATCAGAATTTAGAACAAAGAATTAAAGAGACATTTAGTTGAAGATTGAAGCAAATCTTGGTTCAAATAAGTTCTCCAAATTTATCCCAAAAATCAATTCTATTCCAATTCTAGAAAAGAATATCATATGATCTATTTCAAGCCCAAACTTGCCTTATGTTGTATGCAAACTTCAACCATTAAACACTCAAGGTTTCAATGTCAATCTTAGCCCAAATAATAGGTATATTTGTATACTTATTTGATGCTTAAATTCAGCGCCAAATCAGCCCTAAATCAACCTTTAAATCAGCCCAAAAACAATCCATGATCTTACTTATTTTGGGTAATTCATTGATCCAAGAAGGCAAGCACATGGATGGAAAGCTGGAGGGGATATTTTTACATTATTTTGGGTCAAAAAGAAGAAAGAGATAGCTCATAAATGAGGAAGAAAAACATGCACCAAAATGGTTGCAAAGCTGTCCTGATTTGATGTTTCAGAACACCTTTCGGTGTTTTGCCCATAACGTTTGACTCAGGTATTTAAATGAGTTGTTCTTTAATGATCTGGAAAGGTGACAGAATTGTCTATAAATATGTCTCTAATAGACATCTCGAGAAGAGGCTTCAAAAAGGGTCAAATTGCTGTCCAAAGTTAGAGTCAGATTTGTGTCCAAATTTTTTCTGAAATTGTGTTGTGTTCTTCTTTGTAGATTTTGGTTCTTTAGTTTGTAAAACTTATTATTTCAGTTTGATTCAAGTTATTTCATGTTTATTGAAGTGTTGTTATATAAAATTATGGTTGGCTAATCTCTTTCTTGGATCCGAATCAAAGATGATGGTGATTGAGGTAAGTTCTTTAGGATATTAATGAATCTTAATGTTTATCTTCTGATTTTCTTCATGAATGATTTATTATTGCAAAGAAATTTTAGAAATCATTTAGGTAATGTTATAATCTTGAATTTTTATGCACAAACTTTAGTTTTGGTATAGAAATTGCTTGATTCAATGTCTTACTTAATATGAAAGTACTTGTTCATTCTTAAGCAATAATCTATTTTCATTTTTCTAAACTTTATTCTAATATCTTTCGATCTAATATCACCATCGTTGATATTAGGTTGAGTTATCTCATATATGTTGAAGAAATCACCAACACATCACCATTAAAATTGATTTGGACTAAGACTTACTTTTTCTTGTCTTTTAAAATTTATTTACACTTTTTCATCTTTGAAAACAAATCCATCAATTATTTTCAATCAAGTTATTGTTAATTTAATTTCTCTTGAGCTTTTTTTCTGTTACCTAGTTTAAGTTCCAGATCTAGCTCTCTGTGGATATGACCTCGATCTTACCGAGTTAATTGTTACATCGCACACTCGTGCACTTGCGAGTTAAAACAAGCCGATCATAAAAAGCGGTCAAGCAATTTTGGCGCCATTGCCGGGGAGCTAGCAAGCAAAGGTAACAAATTTAGATTTAATTATTGGAAAAAACAAAAAATATATATATAAAAAATCAATTGGTTGGTTTTACCGCCTAAAACAAATTGAAAAAAAAATCAAATGGCTGGTTTTACCGCCCCAAAAAAAATTAACCTTAACTTTTCAGATATTGGACTGTTAGACTACTAATTGCTAGTTTTTTTTTTGTTCAACCATTTTTCTTTTGATTTATATTCTAATTAGTTTATAATATTTATTGTTTATATTGGAAGGTTGGTTTTACCGCCTCTTGTTTATTTTATTTGTTTTTGTTGTTTTATTGTGATTATTTTTCTTATATTTATTGTTTGAAGTATTTGGCTGGTATTACCGCCTCTTTATTCATGCTTGTTATTATTGTTAATATTGCTTATTAGTTGAAGTGTGAATTTTCTAATTTGTTGTATTTTTATTGCTTGTTATTATTGTCAAAGTGAGTGATTTAGAATTTTTTCCTAGAGCACCATTTCCACAAAGGTTAGGGAAACCTAAACAAGATCTTATAAACTCAGAAATCTATGAATTGTTCAAACAAGTGAAAGTCAATATCCCACTCCTTGATACAATTAAACAAGTTCCATCTTATACAAAGTTTCTTAAGGATTTATGCACAGTCAAAAGGAGATTGAATGTGAAAGAAAAAGCTTTTTTGACTGAATGATTAGTACTCAAAAGTGCATTTTTATCATGGTTTTATATCATCATTTTGCACTTGAAGTATCAATAACTCAACTAAAGTACAGTTTATAATAATCTATCTAATAATATAAGATACCTTTAATTTGTGGTAAATGTCCATTTTAAATGTAGGCCTATCACATAAATGAAAGGATTGATTGATGACTTTAACAACTTCAATTGCAAAGGCAAAGAGATGATCAAACTTAGAAAAGAGATGTCGGTGCAATCCAAACCAGAACACTGTTCAGTATTTTGGCCATATCTGGAGTTCTAGAAGTCGAAACGAGCTGAATGTTTTACACAACAAAGCTGAGACAATTGCCTAGAACTTTCATGTTTTCAAGTGGCTCTAATTTTGACATCATCAATGACGTTTTGGGCAGACAAGAGAAGATAAGGATTGTCACCAAGTCAAGG
>SRLM01001763.1:0-20066 GCA_015708895.1 Populus ilicifolia | reverse complement strand
TTAAACATTGCATTCATTCGAGCTGACATTGTAGAGACCTGAAATTCCTCTCCAATTGTTTTCGCAATGATGTCCCCTTGTGCTAAAGCTTCGGGGACGACCCCCAAAACTTGACTACCTCCTAAAAATGCAGCTATTGACACATCTCCCATTAACCCAAGACTGCCTCCCCCATACACTAAACAAATCTTTCTCTCAGCTAGCAGTTGACCAAGATGATTTGCTGACTCTAAAAACTCCTTTTCTTTTCTAGGACTAGATCCACCAAAAACACAAATATTTCTTATGTGATGACCTGAGGAACTTGCCATTTCTACACACTTCGGTATTTGTTGAATGTATGGGTTGAAAGGAAGGAAGAGAGGATTTTATAGATGAGAAATTAGAAAGGCAATCATACCACCTATATGTAGGCCAGCTAGAGTCTCACACACACTCTCTCTCTCTCTTTATTTATTTATTTATTTAAAAAAAAGCTTTTATATGTACAAGTAGTTGTGATTGTGGCTCACATCTTCCCTTGGTTTTACGTCCAAGAACGGCTTAAATGCCTTCTATGGGTCAGGGATGGGCTTCCCATCCAATTTACTTAAAAACTAGCAAACATGATCTTTTTTAGTTAGATTCCCAAGATTAAGTCGATCATGTTCTTTATGAAATAACAACCATAAATCATGAACTGCACAATGCACATCTCCACTAGGATGCGTCTTAAGAGTCAATAAAAGGTTATCTAAAGACTTCTTACTCAGGCCATCCTTAATGAATTGTATTTTATCTTTACGGTTTATAGATACCATTCCTAAAGAACGACATTGTGCATTACAAGTCCATCTTGCACATTGATGACAAAGTTTCAGTCATGTTGCACGACCTTTCTTTGCAAAAAAGCTTTTACCTATTCCAAGTATGTGTGAAATGAAGGACTTAAAGGACTCACCTGATAATTAGACTTTTGCTTCAATCAACCAGCGAATATCTTCAGGAATTCCATGATTCATTAACAATCTCAATCTTACACATCTAACACGGTAAATTTTTGTAATCACATTCTAAGGCAGAGCAGGAAAATACTTTTTCAATTTTGCAAGATTAGTGTCCATTTTTAAATGAGAATTGGAAGAGGGATTCAAAGAATTGCACTAATATATACACAAATATTAGTTATTGTGGGAAACTGAAAGAACCGACTTAAGTCACGAAGTACCACTATTCGCCATTTGACCAGGGTGAGAGAAACTAACAAAAATCACTAAAAAAAACACAAAAACAATGTGAGAAAAACAAAATAATCAACCTTTATCTACAAGATCATTCAAACCAGTTGATTCATTTTCACTAGGAAAATTATCAAAGTAAGCTTTAAACGATGTCCATTTTCCTTAAAAACATTGTCATTCATTGAATTCTTAATATCATAGGCCCATAAGGATTGCACCATCTTGATTTGAGCTCTCTAGGGAATGTATGGAGTTGAGAATTATAAAACAAACTTTTTGACCAGTATCAACTTTTTGACAATTTTTACAAGTTTTGCAGAATACATACGTGTCCTTGAATATGGTGGGCCAATAAAATCTCTTTTGAAAGATTTTTCCAGCTATCTTTTTTAACGAGAAATAACTTTCACATGCTTCAGAATGACAAAGTTTAATGACACTACTTACCTCATTGTCGGGAATGAATCTTTGAAATATTTTATCAGGACAATATGTGAATAAGTTAAGGTTATCACAATAAAAATTCTTCACTTTGTTCAAAAACTTTTCATTGTCTTGGGTACTCCAATCAGCTGGCGAATCTCCTAAAGCAAGAAAATTGATATTTTTATTTTATCAAGGCATTGGACTTAGAGAAAGTAAGGATTCGTTAGGAAAGTAATCATCAATTGGTGTGATGTCAGATATCGAATTTGTTGTCACTGTTGATAAAAGATTCGCATAAACATTTTCGGTGCTTTTTTCATCCATGATTTCTTCCTCAGAATAAATCATTTACAAATCTTCAGATTCATCCAACTCATTTTTACTTAAAGTAGATTCAAGTTGATTATAAACTAATTCATCAATATGATCTACTTCTTATAAATCATTATCATCTCGAGGTTGTTTGCAAATATTAAAAATATTCATCTCCAATGTCATGTTTCCAAATGATAGCTTCATCAGTCCATTCCTACAATTAATCAATGCATTAGAAGTTGCAAGAAACGGACGTCCTAAAATAACAGGAAATGAATTACATGCCTCAACAAGTTGTGTGTCCAAGACAACAAAATCCACAGGATAAATGAATTTATTGACTTTTACTAACATATCTTCAATTATTCCTCTAGGCACTTTTACAGATCTATCAGCAAGTAAAAGAGTTATAGAAGTTGGTTTTAACTCACCTAAATTGAGACTCTTAAAAATTAAATATGGAAGTAAATTCACACTAACACCAAGATCAAGTAAGGCTCTTTCAATTTTATGCTCTCCAATAAAGCAAGAAATTATAGGACAACCAGGGTCTTTATATTTCAAAGCATTATTGTTTTGAAGAATAGCACGTGTTCGACTAGAAAGGCTTTTTTTTTCACATTCAGTTCCCTCTTTACAGTGCATAGATCTTTCAAAAATTTAGCATAAGAAGGAATCTGTTTAATAGCATCCAGCAAAGGGATATTGATTCTTACCTGTTTGAAAGTTTCAAAAATTTCAGAGTTGTGATTGACTTTCCTTTGTTTGGTCATGGCTTGAGGAAATGGAAGTGTTGGCGGAGAATCAGTATTTTCTTTACAATTTTCAGATTCAACCCTTTCCTTACCCTTAGAGATTGACTCATTGACATGACAAAAAGATTGATGTCTTCTCCCAAGTGCAGGAGTGTTGAAGTAATAAATAACCCGGCAAGACCAGGGTCGAACCACAGGGAGATTATTGTACAAATTATAAATAACAACAATACAACAACAACAATAACAACAATAATAGTAATAATAACAACAACAACAACAACAACAATAAAGAAGAAGAAGAAGATGAGAACTTTGAGATGAAATATTAAAGTAAGGATTAACAATGATAATAACAAATGTCAAGGTTAGAGGTTCCACTAATGGTATGTCAAACAAGTATAATATAAACTCTTATTATTCAATTGGAAACCACACATAAAAGAGGTTCCAATCAGATTATAAGTTGTTAACATGATTACATTAGTCATCTTATTCAATTAATGCTAATACTTGTAAATTTCGTCAANTATGAAAGTGCCAAGCATTTGTTGTGCCAAGTGTTATACAACATAAATCAAGATTAGTCATTTAACAAGCAAAGTATTAAAAAGTGAACAAGATAACAAATATAAAACATGTTAGTATCAAACATTAAAGTCCATATTAAGTTTACATTATACTTATTCTTACACCATTAGTGTAAACTTTTCATCTTGACATAATTAACTTAGCTAGACATAATGAAAGAAAGAAAAATAGATAAACAAAATAAGAACATAAAAGTTAACTAAGTAAAGGAAATGAAATGAAAGGCATAAACATAATATTAATGGAAGCAAAGCATAAACATTACAAAAAATACAAAGAGAGAAAGGAAGAGCATGATCTTGATCTGGACACCAAGATGCCTAAATGCATGGCAAATGCCTCCTTTTATAGGCAAAATTGGGAACTATTGATTTGATGAGTAATTGATGAGTAGATGGCTAACCCTTGACTTGGTGACAATCCTTATCTTCTCTTGTCTGCCCAAAACATCATTGATGACGTCAAAATTAAAGCCACTTGAAAACATGAATGTTCTAGGCAATTGTCTCAGCTTTCTTGTGTAAACAATTCAACTCATTTCGACTTCTAGAACTCCAAATATGGCCAAAATACTGAACAGTGCTTGGGCTGGAGGACAGATTCGGACTTTTTTGTTGTTGCAACAATTTGGACTTGCAAATGGCCTTTTTAGATCTTGGGCTCCATATGAAAGTTGTAGGCCTATGTCTTACCTTTTCATCCATATAAAGTAGACCTAAATTTGAGTTCTATAGCTCCAGATATGACCCAATTACCAAATAGTGTTCCAGTTTAGATTGCACTGACATCTCTTTTCTAAGTTTGATCATCTCTTTGCCTTTGCAATTGAAGTTCTTAAAGTAATCAATCAATCCTTTCATTTATATGATAGGTCTACATTTAAAATGGATATTTACCACAAATTAAAGGTATCTTGTATTATTAGATAGATTATTATAAAACGTACTTTAGTTGAGTTATTGATATTTCAAGTGCAAAATGATGATATAAAACTATGATAAAAATGCACTTTTGAGTACTAATCACTTGGTAATATGCCAAGTCAAAGCTAGAGTGGGTCTGACATGCATACCACACCTTATATGCATGGACTTGGCAATTAGCCAAGTCCAAGATAGCGTGGGTCTGACACACATGCCAGACCTAATACACTTGGACTTGGCAGGGTGCCAAGTCCAAAGTAACATGGGTTTGACATGCATGTCACACCTAATACACTTGGACATGGCAGTATGCCTATTCCAATATAGTGTGGGTTTGATATGCATGCAAGCCCTATACACTTGAACTTGGTAGTGGATCTAACATACATGCTAGACACAATGCGCTTAGATTTGGCAATTAGCCAAGTCCAAGAAGCTGAGACTTGCTAATATGCCAAGTCCAATGTAGCGTGAGTCTGGCACACATTCCAGGCTCCATGTGATTGGACTTGATAGGGTGCCAAGTTTAAGGTGGCGTGGATCTAACACTCGTGTCAAACCCAATACGCTTGAACTCGATGGTCAATCAAGTCCAAGTTAGTACCATCCTCTCATGGCTTGTTGATGGGAGTGACCGACCTCTATTGAGTCTAAATACAAGGGAAAAACTCAATCTTTATATGCTTAACTATACTTGACATCTTAAACTTCATTTTTTTTCCTACACCTTTTTAGGTGTATAAAAAGGGATATCCATCCTTATTCAATGTTATCAGGGTAATTGCCCTATAAGCCCTCGTTTTATGGGTTATAAATATACAATGAGAGCTTTATAACAAGGAGTCAGGTTCACAATCTTCACCTTTCTACTACTTTGTTATTTCCAGAGCATCTCTCTCCATAATATTCTTATATATTCTCTATCTAAAAAAATATTTATTTAAATATTAAAGAGTTTCTATCTTCACTAAAAGAGATTTTTTGTAGATATCAACCATGCACAACTTTGCCCTATTTAGGATCTAGTATGAATTATTAACTACTTTAACTAAGAAAATGAAAATAATTATTAGGACCAACTAATTAATTGATTGTCCAACTCGGGACTTCTACTCCTAAGCTAGTCAAATTTTTAGAACATCATCAAAGACTAATTTATAATTTTCAAGATTTTGCTCAAGTTTTTAATAGTGTTTACATAAATAAAAGAAAATGCAACAAATTTACCTTATACCTTTTTAATTTTTAAGAGAAAATTAAAAAAAACACTAACCGGAGACATTTTACATTAATATAATATTATATATATATATATTTCAAATGGTAAAAAAGTCTATTATAATATTTTCAATTTCTTTAAAAAAGATTACGAATATTCATTTAATGCATATTACTAAACTATAGATTATCATTTATACTTTAATCATTAATAGATTATTTTCTTTAACTCCCTTGTATTTTAACATGATATTCAATCAATAATAATGACTTATTGAAAAATGTCATAGGGTCAGGAGTTCGTTATTAGGATGCAATATTTTTAAAATAGCAAACGACAAAAAACAAGCAGTTAGATAAATATAAGAGTAAAAATTGTGATTTAATTTTCAGAATTAATTATATCTATTGTTTATACTTTATAATTTTACAATCTTTAAATTTAACTTATAATTGTTTACGAAAATGGTGTTATATAAAAGAATATAATTTAATTTTTTATTTGCAAAAAAAAAATAGTTGTTAGAAATATATGCTTTTTATCTAATTTAAAAATATTATTTTCCTAAAAAATAAAAAAAATTCAAATTTAAAAATAATAAAATTAATAGAAATAGCTATTTTTCTGTCATTCAAACTCTCGTTTCTTGTCATGATGTTTAATAATTGCTAGATAAAAGAAAATTATTGTACTGAAAGACTATAATTAAAAGCTTTATTCAATTCACTATACATTAAAAATTTAACTTCAATTTTTTATTATTATTTTATAGTATTCTAAATTCCTCAAGCTTAATTAAAATATTGATACAATATTTCTAACTAGAGTTTTTAATTAATGTTTTTATAATAATATATGTTTTTTTATTATTGATATTTAAATTTGAGGCTATGCTTATAATAAGATAATAATTTAAATGCTCATTAGACTTCAATCTAATGATTCAACTTTTAGAATATATATGAAAACAATTAATAAAGCAAAATCCCTTAATAATTTTTTTTTTTATAATAAAGATCAAAAAAGTATAATAATTATAATCAATCTACAAATTCATTGAAGTCAACTTACATAAACTTTTAAGGAGAAAATTTTCAAATATAAAAATGCAAACCTTGTAGGAACTAACAAAATATAATGGTGAAACTCAATTTATTTGATTGAAAAATTATGATTCAAACTCTAAGTTACTAGAACCTTGGAGAAAATAAAATCATATGAATGGACTTTGAAAACTTTAATATTCAAGAACTTTGGAGAAATATTAATTATATGAATGAAAGTAAAATAAATAAATTTACTCTCTAAACTAAATAATAAACTAAATCTAATTACTTAAAATAATAAAATAAGTTTTTTATAATTTTAAAATAACAACTAAAATTTTTATTTAAATAGAATTTTCACATCAAATCAAAGATAAAAAAAATATTTTATTCTTTTTTATATCATTTATATGATATATGCAAAAGTTGATGAATGTTATTATTGATATGAAACTAATTTTATTTTGTTAAATAAAACTAAGGTAACTTATAAGAGGCCTCGTTTTTATAAATTTAGGCAGATCCACTCATTAATAGGTTTAACATATTAAAATATAACCGATCAATAAACCTAATTTTTAAACCGGCAATGCCATCATACATTAATAAGCTTCACTTTTTCAAAAAACTTTAGGTAGGGCCATCCTTGGATTATAAAGAAATTCTTTAATAAATAGTTATTTTTTTCATGGTTTTGTTTTTCACAAACTTACAAAATAAAATTAAAGAAAAAACATATGTTTTTCAATGGCTTTGTATGAAGGAGTAATTGTTATAAATTATTTTTTACTGAACTTTTAAGAAATTCTTGAAAAATCTAAGCATCTACGAAAAAAGCATTTTCCTTTAAAATTCTCTAATTTTCTGAAACATTTGTCATTTCATGAATTTTTGGTGGTTTTTAGCATTTTGTTTTTTCTTCGATCAAAGTCAGGCAGACAATTAGCATGCATTGACATAGTAAAATAAGAAAGATAAAAAATTAATGAAAAAAAGTAAGTTTAGAAAGAAAAATGAAAAAAAAAAGTTATAACATGTCATTATTACAATAAGCATTATTATCAATGCAAGAAACTTGTTGTGAATTTATCAATAATTTTTAAGTTATAACCTATAAATCAACCCCTCTTCCTCTCCCCGTCTCCATTTCTTTTTCTTTTTCTTTATGCAAAAAACAATAAAGGATCACTAGCTACTCAGTTTGTGTGATCCTGAAAAAGAAGGAAGGTGAAATGTTTTTTTCTAATAGCTTACCTAGTTATTTAGCTGGAAATTAAGTAAGCACATTGATTCATTTTTTGTTTGAACTCAATTTTAAAATATTAATTTTTATTGTATATTTTTATAGTATATGTAATTTGTTTGTGTGTTTACTTGTTTTGTAGTTTTTTTCATAAAAATTTGTTGTATGAATATATAATTTGTACATGTTAGGGTTTGTTTAAGATTTTTTTAAAAAAAATATTTGTTTGAAATTTGATGAAATTGATTTTGAATTTGTGACTTAAGTATTTTATAATGAAATAAATAATGACTTATTTAATTGGTTCATTTTATATTTTTTTAATTTTATTATTGAGTTGAAAATTTTAGTAAATATGTAGGAATTTAAATTTATGCCGATAAGTGATAATGATTTAAAAGTATTATTAAAATAAATTGAATAAATTTAAGTTAAACTAATGTTAGCTAATTCATTTAGTTTACATAATTAATTGACCTATATTGTCATTAGTATTCTATATAAGTTTGATATACGTAATGGATAATCATTCATGAATATATTGATATTCATCTAAAGGGTGGCATAAGATGGATTATTGACACGACTAAAAGATTAATGTCTTCTCCCAAGTGTAGGAGTGTCGAAGTAATAAATAACTCAACAAGACTGGGATCGAATCACAAGGAGGCTAATTGTACAAATTATAAACAATAAATATAAACAACAACAGTAACAATAACAATAACAATAATAATATTAGCAATAATAATACTAATAATACTAGTAGTAGTAGAAGTGGTTATAGTAATAACAACAACAACAATAAAGACAAAAAAGAAGAAGAAAAGTTAATGAGCACTTTAAAATGAAAAATTAAAGTAAGGATTAAACAACAATAACAAACAACATCAAGGTTAGAGGATCCACTAATGATATGTCAAACAAGTATAGTATAAACTCTTATCATTCAATTGGAAACCACACACAACGGAGGTTCCAATCAGATTATAAATTATTAACATGATTACATTAGTCATCTTATTCAATTAATGCTAATACTTGTAAATATCAAAGCATTCATGATTATAACTTATGTTAACAACAAATCAAGTTTCTTTCATAGCTCGGGTGTCGGTTATACCATACAGTATGGGCTATGAAAGTGTCAAGCATTTGTTATACCAAGTGTTATACAACATAAATCAAGATTAGTCATTTAACAAGCAAAGTCTTAAAGAGTGAATAAGATAACAAATATAAAACATGTTAGTATTAAACATTAAAATCTATATTAAGTTTATACTATACTTATTCTTACACCATTGGTGTAAGCTTTTTACCTTGACATAAGAAACTTAACTAGACATAATGAAAGAAAGAAAAATAGATAAACAAAATAAGAACAAAAATAAGATAAAAGTTAACTAAGTAAATGAAAAGAAATGAAAAGCATAAACTTGATATTAATGAAAGCAAATCATAAACATTACAAAAAATACAAAGAGAAAAAGCAAGAGCATGATCTTGATCTGGACACCAAGATGCCTAAATGCATGGCAAATGCCTCCTTTTATAAGCCAAAATTGGGAACTATTGATTTGATGACTAATTGATGAGTAGATGGTCAACCCTTGACTTGGTGACAATCCTTATCTTCTCTTGTCTGCCCAAAACGTCATTGATGACGTCAAAATTAGAGCCACTTGAAAACATGAAAGTTCTAGGCAATTGTCTCAGCTTTCTTATGTAAAAAAATTCAGCTCATTTCAACTTCTAGAACTCCAGATATGGCTAAAATACTGAACAATGCTCAGGCTGGAGGACAGATTCGGGCTTCTTTGTTGTTGCAACCATTTGGACTTGAAAATGACCTTTTTAGATTTGAGCTCCATATGTAAGTTGTAGGCCGATGTCTTATCTTTCCATCCATATAAAGTAGACCTAAATCTGAGATCTATAGCTCCAGATATGACCCAATTACCGAATAGTATTCTGATTTGGATTGCACCGACATCTCTTTTCTATGTTTGATCATCTCTTTGCCTTTGCAAATGAAGTTCTTAAAGTCATCAATCAATCCTTTGATTTATATGATAGGCCTGTATTTAAAATGAACATTTACTACAAATTAAAGGTATCTTATATTATTAGATAGATTATTATAAAACGTACTTTAGTTAAGGAGTTATTGATACTTCAAGTGCAAAATGATGATGTAAAACCATGATAAAAACACACTTTTAGGTACTAATCACACCTCCCAACTAGCTTATTACTAATCCTTAGTAATCAAAATGTTAAAATAGGAAAATAATTTGCACATTCCACAAAGCAAGGTATTCATCATTTAACTTCCATTACTCTATCAAGATAAACAAACTCACGTTAAATTTATATACCTGCTCAATACCTATTAACAAGATATTCAGAAACCTTTCTATTGTGCTCAATATATCAACATATAATTATAGGGCTTTTCTTGGAAGAGAACAAAATTTTTGTTCTAATGTTTAAGGTTAACTTCCTTAGGTTAAGATTATTATTATTTTTTTAATATATATACATATAATTTAAAACACCATACATCTTAAACTCATGTAACGAGCTTTCGGCTAATGACTCCTAGACCAGTTGGTCTTAGGGCATTAGGTGTTAAGACACCCCTACGAGCTTAGTAACTCAGGTCGCAGATGGTGATATATGGATAGTGCAATCTTTAATTCCCTTAAGCTTTTCTCCTCAACCCATGTAACAAGCATTGGGCCAATAGCTCCCAAGTTAGTTGACTTTAGGGTATTAGGTGTTAAAACACCCCTTCAGGCTTAATTGCTTAGGTTAGAGAGGCTACGAAACCAAACTTATCTATATTTTTATTATTATCATTTGTTTTCTTTTTTTTTAATTATATACTATCCCTTTTCCTTAGTTGTTACCTTTAACAAAAGAACATAAATAATATAATAATCTAATATGCAACCCACAATCATATGTTGAAGTGTGTGTGTGTGTGTGTAAATTAAGGTTTAAAAATACATGTTAAATAAGTATATGAGCAGAATTAAGTGATAACAATGCAAGAGTTTGTAAATCTGAATATTTTAAGAAGTATTATGATAGACCTTGTTATAAATGATTACTAAGATGCATCTCAAGAGTCATAAAAGATTCTCCTTATTCTGCCATTATAATAACAACCATTTTGCACATTCTTTATGAAACAGAAAACACAGTTTTTTTTAGCTACTACCCTTTCCCCGCAACTAAAACAAGACATTGTCCTCAATGTTTAAAGGTAGAAAGATAGAGTATAGAAGATATCACCTGAAATAACAAACACTAACAAACCTGAAACATACTGAAAAAAATATAAGAAACAACAAAACACAATAATAAAACCAAAAGACACAAAGATGCACAAATGAAGATTCAAATCCAATCTAAGCCTTTTACGGCTTTCCTTAGTTGATCAATTTATGTGACTCATGGAAGGATCAATTACAGGAATGAAAGATTGTAGTTGGTCAATCAATTGTTGAGCAGTAGCAGCAGAGATTATGATTTGTCGTGTAGAAGATGTTAGAAATTCCTGTTCCACAAGGTGATAAAAAAAAGACAACAACTTATCATAATAACCATTAACATTTAACAAACCTATGGGTTTATAGTGAATGTGCAGTTGGGCCCAAGAGGAAATATGAAAGATCTCTTCCAATGTGCCTAGACCACCTGGTAAAGCAATGAAGGTATCAGCATGGTTAAACATTGCATTCATTCGAGCTGACATTGTAGAGACCTGAAGTTCCTCTCCAATTGTTTTTGCAATGATGTCCCCTTGTGCTAAAGCTTCGGGGACGACCCCCAAAACTTGACGACCTCCTAAAAATGCAGCTATTGACACACCTCCCATTAACCCAAGACTGCCTCACCTATACACTAAATAAATCTTTCTCTCAGCTAGCAGTTGACCAAGATGATTTGCTGACTCTAAAAACTCCTTTTCTTTTCTAGGACTACTTCCACCGAAAACACAAATATTTCTTATGTGATGACTTGAGGAACTTGCCATTTCTACACACTTCGGTATTTGTTGAATGTATGGGTTGAAAGGAAGGAAGAGAGGATTTTATAGATGAGAAATTAGAAAGGCAATCATACCACCTATATGTAGGCCAGCTAGAGTCTCACACACTCTCTCTTTATTTATTTATTTACTTAAAAAAAAGCATTTATATGTACAAGTAGTTGTGATTGTGGCTCACATCTTCCCTTGGTTTTACATCTAAGAACGGCTTAAATGCCCTCTATGGGTCAGGGATGGGCTTCCCATCCAATTTTCTTAAAAACTAGCAAACATGATCTTGTTTAGTTAGATTCCGAAGATTAAGTCGATCATGTTCTTTATGAAATAACAGTCATAAATCATGAACTGCACAATGGACATCTCCACTAGGATGCGTCTTAAGAGTCAATAAAAGGTTATCTAAAGACTTCTTACTCAGGTCATCCTTAATAAATTGTATTTTATTTTTACGATTTATAGATACCATTCCTAAAGAACGACATTGTACATTACAAGTCCATCTTGCACATCGATGACAAAGTTTCAGTCATGTTGCACGACGTTTCTTTGCAAAAGTGCTTTTACCTATTCGAAGCATGTGTGAAATGAAAGAGTTAGAAGACTCACCTGATAATCGAACTTTTGCTTCAATCAACCAGCGAATATCTTCAGGACTTGCTGATTCATTAACAATCTCAATCTTGCACATCTAGCACAGTAAATTTGTGTAATTGCATTTTGAGGCAAAGTGAGAAAATATTTTTTCAATTTTTCAAGATTAATGTTCATTTTCAAATGAGAATTGGAAAAGAGATTCAAAGAATTGCAGAAATGTATATACATATATCAGTTATTGTGGGAAACTGAAAGAACCGACTTATGTCATGAAGTACCGTTATCCGCCATTTGACTGGGGTAAGAAAAACTAGCAAAAATCACTTAAAAAGAAACAATAAATAAATAAATAAAAATAATCAATCTTTATATATAGGATCACCCAATTCAATAGTGAAAAAGCCTATGGCATAATCACTAGCATCACACATTATTTCAAAAGGTAATGACCAATCAGGAAGTTGAATGATAAGAGCACAAGTAAGCAAGTTTTTAAGTTTAACAAAGGCTTTTTCACAATGTTCAGTCCATTCAATAATATTATCCTTTGTTAGAAGGTTACTTAAGGGCTTAGATATTACACTAAAATCCTTGATGAACCTTCTATAAAAACTAGCATGTCCTAAGAATGATCTAAGATCTTTAATAGATTTTGGTGTTGGCAAGTTTGCAATTAACTCGATTTTAGATTTGTCAACCTCAATTTCTTTTGATGAAATAATGTGACCAAGTACAATGTCGTTTACTACCATAAGAGTAGTAACTGATATAACCTGATCAATGTGTTGGCTCTCGGAACTACTTGCATTTACATTGTATTAGCCCTTGGGATTTTGTTATGGCTGAGATGGAAACTTACCTTTTTTTTGGAAATTGAGAGTAGATGTTAATTTTGCAAGAGTATCTTTATAATCTGTTGATTAGTACTCAAAAGTGCATTTTTATCATGGTTTTACATCATCATTTTGCACTTGAAGTATCAATAACTCCTTAACTAAAGTACGTTTTATAATAATCTATCAAATAATATAAGATACCTTTAATTTATGGTAAATGTCCATTTTAAATGCAGGCCTATCACATAAATAAAAGGATTGATTGATGACTTTAAGAACTTCAACTGCAAAGGCAAAGAGATGATCAAACTTAGAAAAGAGATGTCGGTGCAATTTAAACCAGAACACTATTTGGTAATTGAGTCATATCCAAAGCTATAGATCTCAGATTTAGGTCTACTTTATATGGATGGAAAGGTAAGACATAGGCCTACAACTTTCATATGGAGCCCAAGATCTAACAAGGCCATTTTCAAGTCCAAATTGTTGCAACAACAAAGAAGCCCGAATCTGTCCTCCAGGCCGAGTACTAGTAGTATTATTATTATTAATATAATAATAATTATTACTATTATTGTTGTTATTGTTATTGTTGTTGTTGTTGTTGTTGTTGTTGTTGTATTATTGTTATTTATAATTTGTACAATAACCTTCCTGTGGTTCGACCCCGGTCTTGCCGGGTTATTTATTACTTCGACACTCCTGCACTTGGGAGAAGACATCAATCTTTTCGTCGTATCAAGTTTTTCATGCCGCTACCGGGGAGGTAAGTTTTGTATAAATTATAATATTTATTTTATTTTCTATTTTCACGTTTCTTGTATATAACTTTGTTTTTTTTTCTCTTGTTTCTTTTTTTTTCTTTTCCTTTTATTCTATTCCTACACATGCATGGGTGTGGTCACGTACATCAAGTGGTAGACTTTGTAGGGTATTCTCATTATTTTTAGAAAATATGACTAAAGAAGATAATCAATCACTTCATAATGAGAATAATGAGAATAACCGTGCTAGAACACTTAGAGACCATATGAATCCAACAAGAACAAGTGGACCATCATGCATAGTTTTTCCTCCCGATGCATCTCATTTTAATTTTAAGCCAGACATTATTCAACTTTTACCTTTTTTTCATGGTTTAGAATTGGAAAATCCATACTTGCATTTAAGAGAATTTGAGGAGGTCTGCAACACATATAATAATATAAATTGTAGCATGAACACCATCAGATTAAAGCTTTTTCCTTTTTCATTAAAAGATAAAGCTAAAACATGGCTCCAAAATTTGAGACCAGGATCCATTCGTGCTTGGGATGAAATGCAACAACTGTTTTTAAAGAAGTTTTTCCCATCTTAGAGAACAAACTCATTCAAAAGACAAATCACCATTTTCACTCAAAAACCAAGAGAAACATTTTACCAATGTTGGGATAGGTATCGAGACTTGCTTAGTACTTGCCCTCATCATAGTTTTGAAACATGGAGGCTGATTTCATATTTTTATGAAGGGTTAACACCTAATGATAGGCAAATGGTTGAATTGATATGCAATGGAACTTTTGAAGATAAAGACCTAGATGAAGCAATGGAGTACTTAGACTTGTTAGCTGAAAATGCTCAAAATTAGGACACCGCGGGTACTTATGAGGCACCGAGTAAAACTCAACCTCATACATCTAGTGGAGGTATGTACAACCTTAGGGAAGATCATGACCTTCAAGTCAAGTTTGCATCTTTAGCTAGAAAAGTCGAGGCACTAGAATTAAAAAAGAGTGATCAATTAAAATCTATTGAAAACATTGCATGTCAAATAACTAAAACAAATGAACACTCAGCCAATAACTATCCAACCTTGCCTTCTTTTAAGGAATGTCTCCATGAACAAGCTCATGCTTTAAACAGTTTCCAAAGGGCCAACCATAACCTATACTCACAAACGTACAACCCTGGTTGGAGAAATCATTCAAATTTTAGTTGGAAGAGTGAGAACAACAATGCACAAACTTCACAACCACCATTTCAAGCACACCATAATTTCCAAAATTCTCATGGATATGCACCTCCTTATGCTCCACCTTCTAGAAGAAATCTTGAGGAAACATTGCATGCATTCATTGAAAAGCAAGAGACAATCAATACTCAACTTGCTCAAAACATGACAGATTTTAAAGATATTCTTGCAAAATTAACATTTGCTCTTAGTTTCCAAGAGAAAGGTAAGTTTCCTTCTCAACCACAACAAAATCCCAAGGGGCAATACAATGCAAATGCAAGTAGTTCTGGAAGCCAACACATGGATCAAGTCAAATCAGTCATCACTCTTCGTAGTGGTAAGGTTATTGAAAAACCCTCTCTTGAACCTTATGAGAAAGATGATGAGCCAATCTCTGAGGGTAAGGAAGAGCTTGAATCTAAAAATTGCAAATAAAAGATTGATTCTCCGTCAGCACTTTCATTTCCTCAGGCCATGACCAAACAAAGGAAAGTCAATCACAACTCTGAAATTTTTGAAACTTTCAAACAGGTAAGAATCAATATACCTTTGCTTGATGCTATTAAACAAATTCCTTCCTATGCTAAATTTTTGAAAGATCTATGCACTGTGAAGAGGAAATTGAATGTGAAAAAGAAAGTCTTTCTAGCCGAACAAGTAAGTGCTATTCTTCAGAACAATAATGCTTTGAAATATAAAGATCCTGGTTGTCCTACAATTTCTTGCTTTATTGGAGAGCATAAAATTGAAAGAGCCTTCTTGATCTTGGTGCTAGTGTGAATTTACTTTCATATTCAGTTTTTCAAAGTCTCAATCTAGGTGAGTTAAAACCAACTTCTATAACTCTTTTACTTGCTGATAGATCTATAAAAGTGCTAGAGGAATAATTGAAGATGTGTTAGTACAAGTCGATAAATTCATTTATCTTGTGGATTTTGTTGTCTTAGACACACAACCTGTTGAGGCATGTAATTCATTTCCTATTATTTTAGGACGTCCATTTCTTGCAACTTCTAACATATTGATTAATTGTAGGAATGGACTGATGAAGCTATCATTTGGAAACATGACATTAGAGATGAATATTTTTAACATTTGCAAGCAACCTGGAGATGATAATGATTTACAAGAAGTATATCATATTGATGAATTAGTTTATGATCAACTTGAATCTACTTTAAGTAAAAATGAGTTGGATGAATTTGAAGATTTGCAAATGATCTATCTAAGGAAGAAATCACGGATGAAAAAAGCACAAAAAATGTTGATGTGAATCTTTTATCAAAATCGACAACAGATTCAACACCCAACATCACACCAATCGATGATTACTTTCCTAATGATTCTCTACTTTCTCTTAGTTCAATGCCATGGTTTGCTAAAAATATCAATTTTCTTGCTTCAGGTCTTTTGCCAGCTCATTGGTGTATCGAAGACAAAAGAACATTTTTGAGCGGCGTGCAAAAATTTTATTGGGATGACCCTTATTATTCAATTATTATCCTGATCAAATATTTCAAAGATGCATTCCCGACAATGAGGTAAGTGATGTTATTAAATTTTGTCACTCTAAGGCACGTGGGGATCATTTCTCATAAAAAAAAAGGATTCTAGAAATCTTATAGAGTGGATTTTACTGGCCCACCATATTCAAGGAGTCACATGCATTCCATAAAAACTGTGAAAATTGTCAAAAGGTGGGATTTATTTCAAAACATAGAGTCTTTAGATAATCTTCTATTGACTCTTAAGTCTCATCATAGTCGAGATAAGCATCGTGTAATTCATGACTTATGAACCCATTTTCATAAAGAACATGCTTGGTATAGTCTTGGAAATCTAACTAAAAGAGACCTTGTTTGCCAGTTTTTAAGAAAACTAGATGGGAAGCCTATTCCCGACCCATAGAGGGGTTTAAGTCGTTCTTGGACGTAAAACCAAAGGAAGATGTGAGCCACAATCACAACTACCTGTATATACACATGCTCTTTGTGTCTTTTGGTTTTATTATTATGTTTTGTTATTACTTATATTTGTTTCAGTGTGTTTCAGGTTTGTTAGTGTTCGTTATTTCAGGTGATATCTTCTATACTCTATCTTTCTACCTTTAAACATTGAGGACAATGTCTTGTTTTAGTTGGGGGGAGAGGGTAGTAGTTAAAAAAAAACTGTGTTTTCTATTTCATAAAGCATGTGCAAAATGATTGTTACTATGATGGCAGAGTAAGGAGAATCTTTTATGTAGTATATAATTAAAAAATAAAAAATAAAAAAGAAAAAAAGAAAAAAATGATAATAATAAAAATGTAGATAAGTTTGGTTTCGTAGCCTCCCTAACCTAAACAATTAAGCCCGAAGAGGTGTTTTAACACCTAATACCCTAAAGTCAACTGACTTGGGAGCTATTGGCTTAACACTTATTACATGGGTTGAGGAGAAAAGCTTAAGGGAATCAAACAGTGCATTATCTACATATTATATCCGCAACCCGAGTTACTAAGCTCGTAGGGGTGTCTTAACACCTAATACCCTAAGACCAATTGGTCTGGGAGTCATTAGCTGAAAGCTCATTACATAGGTTAAAGATGCATGGTGTTTTAAATTATATGTATATTAAAAAAAAAGAAGACAAAAATAATAATCCCAACCTAAGGAAGTTAACCTTAAACATTAGAACAAAAATTTTGTTTTCTTCCAAGAAAAGCCCCATAATTATATGTTGATACATTGAGCATGAAAGAAAGGTTTATGAATATCTTGTTAAGAGGTATTGAGCAGGTATATAAATTTAACTTGAGTTTGTTTATCTGGATAGATTAATGGAAGTTAAATGATAAATACTTTGCTTTGTGGAATTTGCAAATTGTTTTTCTACTTTAATGCTTTGATTACTAGGGACTAGTAATAAGCTAGTTGGGGGGTGTGATTAGTACTCAAAAGTGCATTTTTATCATGGTTTTATATCATCATTTTGCACTTAAAGTATCATAACTCCTTAACTAAAGTACGTTTTATAATAATCTATCTAATAATATAAGATACCTTTAATTTGTGGTAAATGTCCATTTTAAATGCAGGCCTATCACATAAATGAAAGGATTGATTGATTACTTTAAGAACTTCAATTGCAAAGGCAAAGAGATGATGTAGAGTTATATCTAGAGTTATAGATCTCAAATTTAGGTCTACTTTATATGGATGGAAAGGTAAGACATAAGCCTACAACTTTCATAGGAGCCCAAGATCTAAAAAGGCCATTTTCAAGTTCAAATTGTTGCAACAACAAAGAAGCCCGAATCTATCCTCCAGCCCGGGCACTGTTCAGTATTTTGGCCATATCTGGAGTTCTAGAAGTCAAAATGAGCTGAATATTTTACATAAGAAAGCTGAGACAATTTTCTAGAACTTTCATGTTTTCAAGTGGCTCTAATTTTGACGTCATCAATGATGTTTTGGGCAGACAAGAGAAGATAAGGATTGTCACCAAGTCATGGGTTGGCCATCTACTCATCAATTAGTCATCAAATCAATAGTTCCCAATTTTAGCCTATAAAAGGAGGCATTTGCCATGCATTTAGGCATCTTGGTGTCCAGATCAAGATCATGCTCTTGCTTTCTCTCTTTGTATTTTTTGTAATGTTTATGCTTTGCTTTCATTAATATCAAGTTTATGCCTTTCATTTCCTTTCCTTTGCTTTGTTAACTCTTATCTTTTCTATATGCTTATTTTGTTTATCTATTTTTCTTTTTTTCATTATGTCTATCTAAGTTAATTATGACAAGGTGAAAAGGTTACACTAATGGTGTAAGAATTAGTATGGTATAAACTTAATATGGACTAATACTAACATGTTTATATTTGTTATCTTGTTCACTCTTTAATACTTTACTTGTTAAATGACTAATCTTGATTTATGTTGTATAACAATTGGTACAACAAATGCTTGGCACTTTCATAGCCCATACTGTATGGTATAACCGACACTTGAGTTATGAAAAGAACTTGATTTGTTGTTAACATAAGTTATAATCATAAATGCTTGATGAAATTTACAAGTATTAGCATTAATTGAATAAGATGACTAATGTAATCATGTTAACAATCTATAATCTAATTAGAACCTCCCTTTTGTGTGGTTTCCAATTGAACAATAAGAGTTTATACTATACTTGTTTGACATACCATTAGTGAAACCTCTAACCTTGACATTTGTTATTATCATTGTTTAATCCTTACTTTAATTTTCCATCTCAAAGTTCTAATCAATTTTTTTTTCTTCTTTATTATTGTTGTTGTTGTTGTTGTTCTTACTACTACTACTACTAGTATTATTATTAATAATAATATAATTATTATTATTACTATTATTGTTGTTATTGTTATTATTGTTGTTGTTGTATTATTGTTATTTATAATTTGTACAATAACCTCCCGGTGGTTCGACCCCTGTGTTGCCGGGTTATTTATTACTTCGACACTCCTGCACTTTGGAGAAGATATCAGTCTTTTCGTCGTGTCATTTGTCATGTTTTGAACAAGTTGAGTATTGATTGTCTCTTGCTTTTCAAAGAATGAATGCAATGTTTCCTCAAGATTTCTTCTAGAAGGTGGAGCATAAGGAGGTGAAAATCTATGAGAATTTTAGAAATTATGGTGTGTTTGAAATGGTGGTTGTGAAGTTTGTGCATTGTTGTTCTCACTCTTCTAACTAAAATTTGGATGATTTCTCCAACTAGGGTTGTATATTTATAAGCATGGTGACACGACAAAGAGATTGATGTCTTCTCCTAAGTGCAGAAGTGTCGAAGTAATAAATAACCTGGCAAGACCGGGGTCGAACC
>SRLM01001759.1:66818-105249 GCA_015708895.1 Populus ilicifolia | reverse complement strand
ATCATCATCATCTTCTTCTCTTTCTTTATTATTACTACTACTAGTAGTACTATTATTGTTGTTGTTGTTGTTGTTGTTGTTGTTGTTGTTGTTGTTGTTGTATTGTTGTTATTTATAAATTGTACAATAACCTCTCTGTGGTTCAACCCCGGTCTTACCGGGTTATTTATTACTTCGACACTCCTGCACTTGGGAGAAGATATCAATCTTTTTGTCGTGTTACAAGCTTTAATAGAGACAATAAGATATAAACCAAAACTACAATACAATAAAAGCTTAAAGAATACAAGCTTCAAATAAAAAAAACCTTGTGGCACGCCAATAGATTACAGGCTTTACCTGAAAAGTCCTTCAAAGTTTCAAGTAATACTTTTACAATTGAAAACAGGTTTTGGTAATGACAAGAGAAAAGATTTATTATTGTCTTGAATAATGCCAATTGAAATTTCTATAATATAACATTAGAGAAAAATGCATGTAAGTATTTTCTAATAAATGACAAAAAAGTTGTATCTACATAAAGAAAATAAAACATGACATTGTAAAAGGAACAACTAGATTCATAATAAAACAAAAAGCATAGTAGGCTTATGCCTTAAATAAGAATTTTGTATCACTAACTTGATGAATAAATAAATTTGTTGCAATTAGGGAATTGGGGGAAGAAAGATACATAAAGAACTTGATAATATAAGAAAAATTGACAGTTGAAGTAGTCATTATATTCCAATGATGTGTATAAATAAAACAAAGACATGTCATTTAAGTGATGTTTTGTGTTGTAGTTAACTTTTATATTTGTCACGTATGGCTTAAGAAATAATAACTAAGGTGCTAAATTCGAGATTAATTCTCTCTGCTAATAATTTATTTCTATTGTACTAGACTTTATAAAAAAAATTAGTAAATTAAGTATTACTCCAAGGAATTTAAAGATTCCTTTCACTCTCTTTCTCTCTCTCTCACCTTTTTTTATTTATGTTTTATGCTCTGTTTTTTTCCATTAATTCTTCTATGATTTCTTAATTGTAAATATGAGAATTTTGTTTGCTTCAAGTGGTATTAAAGCAAGCATCTTTGGATTCTCATTATGCCTCCTGAGATGAGATTTTAAGATGTTAGGAAGGTGGACAAAACTATCAACAAGGAGTATACACAAAAATATGACCAACTTTAATAGCAGTTTAATGATACAAAGGTTGATACTAATGTAAGATTCACAAAGTTTAAAGAAGTTACAGATGCTCTTATTTATGGTGTGGAAACATCATTGTAGAAGCCTCAACTTTCTACTAGTAAGTCTAGTGCCATTAAGGCACTACAATACCTAATTGTAGAGGATTCTTTTACCAAGTTCAACTTGCCAAATAAAGGCATACCTATAAACCACGTAAACCAAAACATGAGTTTCCTGTTTTTGAAGAGATAAATGTTCATAGGTGGATTTATAAATGTAATTAGTATTTTGATGATAAGCACAAAAAACTTAAGTTGGACTCATATTATTTGGATGAAATAGTCTTGTATTGGTATCAAAATTTTATGAGAAGTTTTGGAGGAAAAAAATGTCTCTTAACAGGAGTACAAGGAGTCTTTATGTTGTAGATTTGGGGAGAGAGAAAATAATCATTTAAAAGATTTGATTTGAAATGGAAGAGTAACTTAGAAACTTACATAAAGGATCTTGATTTTCTTTGGAATATGGCTGAAGTTTTTTAAGAAAAATACCTTGAGGTTTTCTATTAGGGTGATGAAAGTAGAGGTTAAAAACTTAATTAAGATGTTTGAACCAAAATCTTTAAAATAAGCTTGTATATTAACCATGTTACATAATAACACCCTTACCTATAAATGTTTCATCTCTATTCCTAACAAACAAATTTATCATTTAGCCACATACACATACCAAAACAAGAACTACCCACCACCTAGCTACAATAAAAACTTACATGCACAACACAACATCTCTAAACCAATCCATACAGGCATTTTGCTAACCTCAACCATAACCCCATCAATACCATAAGAACCACTAGACTTATAATGCATAAGGACCTAGATGAAATGAGAGCTACAGGCCTTAGTTTTTGGTGTAATGACAAATTTATGCTTGGATACAAGTGTAAGAACAACAAGTTTTATTCATTATAAGTTATTAAATCAGAAGAAAATAATAGTGAGGAAGAAGGTGTGACTGAATTTGAGGTTAACACTCACAATCCACATGTATCTTTTAATGCTCTAGAAGGAGTCACTGGCCTAAACACTCTTAAAGTCACTAGGAGAGTTGACCAATAACCATTGTTTATCCTTGTGCATTCTAAAAGCATAAAAAATTTCATCAGCACCCAAATAGCTGATAGGTTGAATTATAAGCTCACCAATATCAAACCCCTAACTATTTTAGTAGCAAATGGTGGAACAATGACCTGCATTTCAATATGCAAAAACTTATAATGGTTGATGCAGATAGTAGAATTTGTGACTAATATTTTTATTTTGAAATTAAAAGATTATGATATGGTTTTAAGAATTTCATGGTTGACTAGATTGAAAACTATCATTTGCAACTATAAAGATATGTGGATGACATTTAAATGGCAAGGTCAAGAAGTGATTCTCAAGAGAGATGATTTAGTATTAGTGAAAGATGTTAGATTCGAGCAACTAAATGGCTTATTGAAAAATACTAGATTAGTTTTTGAAATTAATCTATACAAGTTAAAATTCATTGGGGACTAGTGTTAAAAAATGTAATTGATGTTTATTATGTTACAACCTTGTGCTAATAATAATGATGCTTTTAAAACTTTAAAAGTGGGTTACCAAGAATTGTTTAGGAACCTAGGGGTTTACCACCACCAAAAAGTCATGACCATAATATACCATTAAAGAAAAAATCTAATCCAATCAACCTTAGGACTTATAGACACTCAAGTATATAAAAGAATGTTGTTGAGAGAATGGTCAAGGAAATGTTGGATTATAAAATCATCCAGCACAATCATAGCCATTTTGCTTCTCTGGTGGTCCTAATAAAGAAAAAAGATGGGTCATTAAGCTTATGCATTAACTATAGGGCAATGAACAAACTCACAGTGAAGGATAAATTCCTTATCCTCTAATAAGTGACCTTTTAGAGAAGTTAGTTGATGCAACTTTTTTTTCTAAAATTAACCTCAATTATGGTTATCACTAGATAAGAATGTCCTATCAGAATGTTCATAAAACAACATTCAAGACTTATAATGAGCATTATGAATTCATAATCATGTCCTTTGGCTTAAATAATACCACAATAACATTTCAAAGTCTAATGAATAAGCTATTCGGGGTTTATTTGAGAAATTTTATTTTTGTGTTCTTTGATGACATCTTTATCTACAACAACACTATGACAAAACACTTAGAACATCTAAAGATTGTATTTAAGTTGTTGAAGGCTAACAAGTTATATATTAAGCCCAATAAATGTGTTTTATGTAGTCATCAAGTATAATACCTTTGTCATGTTATTTCTTAAGTAGGGATGTCAACTAATTCTTACAAGATCAAAGCAATTTTAGAATGGGACATACTAAGCAATATTAAACAATTAAAGGAATCCTTAGGTCTCACTAGTTATTATAGGATATTTGTAAAAGGTTATGGCACTATCTGTAAACCTTTAACTAATTTGCTAAAAAACAACTCCTATAAATGGATAAAAGATGTAACAATCACCTCAAAGGTATAAGTTATGACTAATCCACCAATGTTGGCATTGCAAGTTTGGTTAAGTAGTTTATTGTAGAAATAGATACTAATAATGAGGAAATGAAAACAATCCAAATATAGAATAAACACACCATTGCATTCATAAACAAATCATTAAGGGCAAAACAACTAGCACTTTTCATCTATGAAATAGAGATGCTAGCTATTTTTCATGCTATTAATATTTCAAAATCCATATTGATACATTAGTCTCAAATATTTATTAGAGAAAAATATGATTAGTCTATTTGGAAAGGCATAGCTCTTACAAAAGTTACTTGAGAATTTATATATTAGCCATGAAAGGGGGTAGCTATTGCAAGTGGAGAATTGATAAAAGAAGTATACATGAAGGATTGGCCAATGAAGAAAGAATTGACCGTTAAAGTAGCTGTCATGTTAAAATTATGCATATAAATGAAATAAAAACATGCTTAAGTGATGTTATGCGTTTTAATTAACTTTCATGGTTGCCACTTGTGGCTTATGAATAAATGGTTGAAGTGATGAATGTTAGATTAATTCTTTTTGCTTATAATTTTTATTATTATAATAGATGCTATAAAAAAAATTTGATGAATTAAGTAATACTCCAAGAAATTCATAGATTCCTCTCTTTTTTTTCTTTTTCTTTCTCCCTTACCTTATCTAAACTTCTTTTTTTATTATTATTATTCTTCATGCCTCAGTGCTTCCATTAATTCTTTTTTGATTTTTTAATTATGAATATAAGAATTTAGTTTGCTCTAAAACCTTTATGATAAATTCTTAATCAATCACATCAACAATAATCTTCTTAATAAGACAAAAAGATAGAGACATTGAGACTAAGAGATTGAAAAGGGCAAAGAGCTTAGGGTGGTTGGGTCTAATAATATTAGATCCGATAATAATCGAGTAATCAAATAACAAACACTTCATAATTACTACTTTTGGTATTGATTTCTCAATTGATGTGAAAAGACATTAAGATTGATAAACAAGATACAGAGAGATTTGAGAAGGTGTGGGAAAAGAGATAAAAAGAGTTTGAGGGGCTGGGTCTAATAATATGCATAGGGTTTAGATTAAATGAAATTTTAATATGTATATTCGGTTCAATTTAGTTTGAACAGGTTTGATTCAGACTAGTTCAATTAATTTCAGTTTTATAATATTAAAATTGAACCAAATCGAATTGTTTTTTTAATGGTTTATTTAAAAAAAATTACAGTTTGATTTTTTTAATTTTATTAGTTTTTTAGGTTTTTTGTTTGATTTTAGGTATTTTTTATTTTTACAGTATAAAAACATTTAAAAAAAATTAAACTTTTTTTTAAAAAAAATATTTTTTATATTTTTAAATTATTTTGATAACAAAAAAAACAGGAATCCGGGCATAAGTAACATTTGCATTTCATGTTACTTTTGATTATTTTTGTTGTGGTCTCCCCCCTCGAAGCTCTGGCATTACTTGAGAGGAAGCTTTTAACTTCTTTTTTCGTTCTTTTTGGGTTTCTTCCCAATAATTGAAAAGGTATCTTGTATCCATTGAACTCTCTCCAATTCCCTTTGTACCATCCTACTACAATACAGTAACAGATTCGTATCATGGACATGGGCCTGCTCTGCTGTGTTTATTTTGCACACAACATAGGACCCCAAGAGCATGAATTAACCCCGAGAACAATGCGCATGTATTATAACTTGTCATGTGTGCGCAAGAATTTAACAAGCTGCTCAATTGATCAATCATGTTTTCCTTTTAACAATGGCGAAGTTTGTTCTTTTTTAAACCCTGGAAGCCTAAAGTACCGTGCGAGAAGAGTGATACACAAAGGTGCATTGTCTAGAGAAGAATCTTGCTAAAAAGGAAAAACGGATCACTTGACGACAACAGAGTTGGACGCCAGCTCAAGCAGAGAACAGGAACAGCACAAAATTTGAGTTTACCTAGGTAGGATGGGAAGAACATAAAATCAATGCATGCATTGTTCATCACAAGAGCTCAACGGCACGGCCGTTGAAGTTAAAAGATACTTCTGCAAGTGGGGATTCCTCGATTCATCTGCAATCTTCGGAACAGAAGAGGACTGTGTTACCAAGCGTTGTAGCAAAACTAACTCTCAATATTGACGATTTTATAGGGCTGAAATCTAACAAACCATAAGATCTGCACTGTGCAATTGATGATGAAAAATGATCTATAAACAGTTGCGCCGACTTGGCTAGGGGATTGATTCCCTGACTTGTGTATAATTCCAGTTAGCAAGCCAAATTTGATCCAAAACGAAAGGTAGAACAAATAAATACAAATACTTGAAGCATATTTATCAAATTGAGCAGAACCAGGAGGCATGCTATTCACAAGGGGGCAAGAATAATAAATTCTCAAAAGGCAGAAGTCCCAATTCAAGTATCAACCAATTTATTGCAGCAAGAACCACAGTTGAACTACCTTCAAACAAGATCCTACTACAACACCTAGCAGCTCCATTTTGGAAAATTCATCAGTGGTAGGAATAAAACCCCATTTCAGAGAAAATTTCTATTCACCACCAAAACAATGCCTTGCCTAAGCAAATGCACCCGTACAAGCCGTGGCTGGAGTTGCTTCCAGCTGTTTCCTTGGAGCACTGTACTTCTTGGTAATGAATCTGCAAAAGAACAATAATATATGTCATCATAGCAGTTTTTAAGATATTAAAATGGTTTGCTCTGATGGAGCCCTCTACACCTCTACCATAAGAGAAACAAAAATAGGACAACCTCGCTGAAATTGAAGCAAAACCTGCTTTCCCTATAATTTATCTCATTTTTATGCCATGTTCACGCCAATAAAATGCCCAAAAAAAAAAAGGAATTGAAATCAAAAAAATATGGAATAACAAATGTAGCCATACAACTTGTATGTTTTTTCAAGTTACCTGAAGAAATCCCGCCACATCAACTCAAACATCAACCAGTTCATTCCAGCTCCAGGTGAACTGCTACCACCACTATTGTGATTTGAGGCAGCAGAAATTGTTCTATCAATAAAATAATAACATTCATGAGCGCATGCTTTCTAAATGATAGTGCAACATCCAAGTGGAGAGGAAATTAAGAAAGAATTTTAGGGCACACCTTGCAGCAGTCTTTTTAAGCTCATCAAACATGGAACGGGCAGAGATGCACCCCATTGTGAGCCATGGAGAAATTTTGCAGGAGAAGTTTGCACCATATATGCTTTCATGGCTGCCACCCTTGGGAGGTTGTGCTTGACACTCAGCTGCAAATTTGTTGAGCCTCTTTAGTGCTTCAGTCTCGCCTCCCACCATAGAAGCATTTGCAGCTGCCTTTCCATCCTGCATTTTTATTAAAGGACAGCATCATGAGTGCAACCAAAAGTAATGATAATAAGATCACAAAGCATTATGTTTTGGATAGATGGTTTCTGAAATATGCGAGACGAGCAGTTTACATGAGGAATGGTAATCAAACAAAGTAGCAACGCAAACAGACAACCACTTTCACAGTCTAAGCATTTTTAAAAAATGAAAACCTGGGATTGGCAAGTATTCAGGCTAACGATGCAACAAGTACCTGATGTCAACAATTCAGATTACATGATTATAGCATTAAAAGGCCAAATTGATCTACTAAATAAACGCTGTTTCCATCCATCACTCACATCAGTCATAATTGAACATCATATTGTTAAAACATAAAACCTTTTCATTTCAAGTTAAATCCTAGCCATCTAGTCAGAGTCTGATTTCTATTCACATCCTTCCTACCAATAACCAGTCATCATAACTACAGTTTTCAAAACAGAAATTTGAATGATCATACAAAAAAAAAACAGTGAACAATAACAACATATATAACATAATCAAAGCACACAAAAGCATAGCAAAAGGACAGTTTTAACTAAACCTGAGCTGGGTTGAGACCCAAATCTAATAAATTTGGGATATCCCCAGGCTCCACATCTCCTCTTGAAGGCAAACCCTTTAATTGATCCAAAGTCTCAATGGTCTTCCTAATCTCCAAACCCTGCACTTTCTCCTTGAACCCACCATAATTCGATGGCATATCTTCCAACTTGAAAGGCAAATCATCCAAATGATACAAGGTACTTCCCCAAAAGTACTTAACCTCAACTCCCTCATCTTTCATGAGCTCTTCGATCTTCTCCTCCGCCTTAACCTCATCATGAGACACCTCTCTATGTGCATACACAGCATCAGCTCCAATAGCCTTAGCCAATTCAACCAATACAGTCTCTGGTCTCCCAACTCTCACCACAAGATCAGACCCTCTAACCTGCAGGTTCTTGCGGAGGTCAGAGACCGATTCAATCAAGAAATTGGCACGATAAGGCCCAGTCTTGTCAAATCCAGAGGAAGATTTCCCGTAGTCTCTCGGGTCAAAACAATAAACAGGCAAGACAGACATAGAGTCATTGTTGGCAGAGTTGAGGCACTCATTGTCATGGACACGCAAGTCGTTGCGAAACCAAACGATGCAAGCTCGACGAGTTCCGGCAGCATTTGAGGGGTCGGAGGGGCGGCGCGGCCCAAGAGTGAGAGGGGTATGGAGAGGGTTGGCAGAGATGGTAGACTTGAAGGAGAGTTTGGGAGAAGAAGTGGAAGAAGTGAGAGAGAGGTGAGTTAGAGAGGTGGCTTGAGTAGGTATCTTAGCCTTGGCTGGAGGAGAGGAGAAAAGAGTAGAGATTTTGGGTTGAGTGAAAAAGTGGGTGGGTAAGATTGTGGGAAGAGAAAGAGAAAGAGAAAGAGAAGCAGTGGCGAAAGGGGATGACGAGACAATGGCAAGTTGCTGCTGGTGGTTTTGGTCTTCTGAAGTGGATTCTGCGGTGGCGGTTTCCAGGTTTTGAAGATGGGGATCCATTCTGGTATGGAGAAAGAAAGAAGATAAGCTGTTGGGTCTTTGCGTTCTTGTCACCTTACAAAATGGTTTGGTTTCAAAACGCTATTATTGTATGGTTGTTTTTAGGAGCCCATACATCCCCCCTCCCTCCCTCCCTCCACCTCTGTCCTCACTCCTCACCAAACATTTTCACCATTATTTTGATTCCCATCTGGATCTCGAAGGGTGTTTTGGTAATTAGGCTCTTGGTTGGTTTGTTGATGTTGTTGTGATGGGCCGATTTAGATACTTTTATTTTTTATTAAAAAATTATATATATATAGGTTTTTTAATATATTTTTATAATTTAAAAAATTTTAATTTTAAATAAAAATTTTCATAAATATATGTAATAAAATAAATTCAGAGCTATGTGTTCAAATAATTTATTAATAATACATAAAAATAAAACTTAAAAAATCAAGAAATTGGTGTAGATCAATATATTTAATCTTTAAAATACAAAATATTTACCTAAAGATAAAAAATAAACTTTTATACCTAAATTGATTCGAAAAAATATTGATGTGTTGAAATTGTATAATTTGTGTAATTTTTAAAGTTCAAGGACCAAATATATTTTTTGTAAAACTTATAGCATACCATCTATATTTGATATTTTTTTATTTTAGTTTTGTTTTTTTTGAATTTCATCTTAAAATTAATTAGTATTTAATTAGGACTAAATTGTTAAAAAAATTAAGGATTAAATTGAAAAAACATAAAATTTTACACAGCCATTCCAAAATAATGTTAAAAAGATTGCACAATGAAAAATCCACATTTTTTAAAGTAATGCTTAATAATTATTGTATTTTAAATTTTTATTTTAGAGTAAGGTAGATGTTATGTTTTAAAGTGGTTTTTACTTAGAAATATATAAAAAAATAATTTTATTTTAAAAAAAATAATTTTGAAAATAATATATCAACATAATCTAAAAATACTAAAAAATTAATTTTAAAAAAATTCTAATTCAAAAAAAAATATCTATTTATGATGCTTTTAATAAGATCAATGACAAGTTGCATCTTATTAACAAACAGTATTTTACTAATAGGATTTGCATAGTTTCACCTTGCATGTTAGAAAACTTAAAAATTAACTTTTAAATAGTTGTTATTTTTTGAAGATTTTAATAAAATATAACTTTTCATTGTAATTATAATTACAATTATATTCAAGTCATGGCCACAAAAACAAGTACAATCAAAAATCTAATTATTAACCTTGAGTTTTTATATTCATCATATCTTAATAAATCATTTATATATATAATGAATTTTTTTCTCACATCATTTACTTTTAAATTCTAAATAACAGTATAAAAAAATAAATAACTTATTATCTATTTATCCAAGTCAATCCAAAATAAACCTAAAAATTTATATATACAATTTGTGACTATAATGGCATGTTTCATCATTAGAAAAATAAAAAATTAGAGAAGGATGGAAAAAAATAAAGCAAATGTATCTTAGGACAACTAAGATAGTGATTTGTTAATTAGTGTTCTTGTTTATGGAGAAATATATTAACATTAACAAATATAGTAAAAAAGTGAGTGAAATACTATGATATCACTATCTATCCTCTCACATTTTATTATTTGAAGTCTTGAAAAATTTCCCTTCATGGTCCCTCCAATTTTTGATTATCAAACTTTATATTCTTTTAATTTTATCTTTTTAAGTTATGTTTTTGTTGTTATTGAATTTTATATTCTATCTAGATTGCATGTTGTCAAATATTTTTTTTTCAAATTAAATGATTAGTTAATTTTATATGCAAGAATTTGTTGTGATTGTTGAACATAAAATTAAAAGAGTAGTCTTTTTTTTCAAGTGTATTATTCAAGATACATATAAACTTATACTTTAGCCCCTCAATTATTATTTATTTTTTATTTGTCCCCTAATGTTTTTGGATTTTTTGTTTAGGTTTTGAAGTTTATTTTTTACATTTCAGTCTTTAAATTTTAAGAAAGATGAGAGAAAGTTGCTAAAAGATTAAAGAAGCGAGAAAGCTCTTGGATTTTCATATTTTGATGTATGTAGATTTGGCTTCAAGAGAGGAATTTAATGGAGTTACTTTCCATATTCAATAATGCAAAAAAAAAGAAAGATGAAATAATGGTTCTTGA
Source organism: Populus ilicifolia (assembly GCA_015708895.1). NCBI lineage: Eukaryota > Viridiplantae > Streptophyta > Magnoliopsida > Malpighiales > Salicaceae > Populus > Populus ilicifolia. Next base: position 94,460 of record SRLM01001759.1, on the reverse strand, counting down.
ATTTTGTAATTATCAAATTATGTTATTATTTTTAAATTATGTCAAAATTGAAGAAGTGGGAAAGCGGTAACATTAACAATTTATTTTTTGAATAATTATATATGAATGTACTATGCATATTTTTCTAAATACATATGAAATATCTATTGTGTACATTTTTTTTATAATTTTTATATATCTATGTAAAAAATTATGAATTCATTATTTTTGGTAATTTTTATCAAAACTATTTTTTAATCATGATATTTTTTATTTAAAAAATAATATTTTTAAAATATACTGTTGAAAAACAATATCACATTAATAAGAGAACGAAGTTTTGATTAAAAAAATACATTTTCTATATTTATTTCAAATCATTAAATTGTTTTTTGAAATTAATTTTAATTTCCTTTGGTCTTTATTCAATAAACAACATAATTATAAATATAAATATATATTTTTGTTAGAAAAAATATATTAAAAATATATAGGGAATTTACACCAGCAATTATATTTTTTCTACATAATTTAAATTATTTATTTTCTTATGAAAGCTAATATTTATTGCTCCATGATTACATAAAAAAATTAAAATATCACCTCATATCATAATATCAAATATCTTCATATGCATTATTGTTTTATTGGGTTTTTCCAAGCAAATGAATGTAATTAAAATAATAATTTTAATTTTTTTGGAGGGTTTTAAAAATCTCTTTAGACAATATAAAATAATTTAAGATTTATGTGAAAATTATTTCTTAAGATTTGATCAATTCTTCAAAGATTGATCATTGCAAATTACAAGTTATCTAATTGTCAATCCTTTAATAATAATCCATATGAGCTACAAGATTAAAAATTTTCTAAAAAAAAAATTTAGAAAAAGGGATTATTATGTCTTGAGTGCTAAGTCTGTCTTTTTTATTTATAAAATTATAAGACATGACATTCTATTTATAGAAAAAACATGATAATTTTATTAATGACTAAATATCACTTTACTCCTTAAATAATATCACATATTATTTTAAGTTCGTTTTAAAGATTTATGAAATGAAATCCCTACTTGATTATATTTAAGTCTTAGAAATTGAAAAGTAAAATGTAATCAATCATCTGGTTATAATTTCTTATTAATAATTTTTATTATGTATGATTCATTAAGTTTCTAATATTTGGGTCAAAACATAAATCAAAATAATATTAAATAAATTAAAAAATTTAACTTATTATAAATTTAATAAATTGATTGATTTATATTTGAACATAAATTTTATTATCTAACACTATCTCATGATCTTTAAATATTAAAAAAAATTATAAGTGATTTAACTTAATATTTTATTGACTAATTTCTTGGTGTAATTATTATCATTTAATCAATAATATTTTGATTTAGATATTCGAGTTTAGGGTGGGTCTACAATGTTAAATCATATTTATTTTTAACATTATGATAATTGATTATTTGAACAAGACTTAAAATTATTTTTGAATACTATTCCATTTTAAACAAGGATTTCTCAAATAATACTCCTCTAAAACATGTTGCATATTTATTTTTTTAATTCATATAGCATGATGAACTATCTCTTGATCACTTAAATACCTATATACATTTTGTATACACTTAATATCTACTCATTATTACCATTGGTTGAGATAATGTATAGTTATGATCAAAATATATCATTTCATATATAAGATAATTTAATGATTTTAAATTTAAAAATTACTTACATAACTATCATATGAGTTTTTCCATAAATATAAGTAATTTTTTAATAAAAAAATCTTGATGCATGTTAGTTTGGTAAATTTATTATTTAATAAGTACATACACATTAGTTCTAATTATTACAATATATTAACTTATGAGAACAACTACTTTTTTTATATAAAAAAATATAAAATATATTATTCTTAACAATTTTAATTAATATTCAGTTTTAATAAAGCATTGACTATAAATATTTTAAAATGATGCTTTTATGTAATAAAAATCTTCATATTATAATTTTTTTTTGCAATATGTTTCTATCCAAATAACTCTATCTTTGATTCTTTATTATAGACTCACTAATTAAACATAAATAAATATTAAATATAATAATATCTTTATAAATAATAAAATATGTATCTTGCATGACCAAAATCAATGCTACATGAATCACTTGAATAATTATAAGACATATGCACTAATATTTTTAACTTCTTGCTTTAGTTTTTCAACAATTTTTCAACAATTTTTTGATTTATATTATTTTCGGTTTATTTTATTAAATAGAAGTATGAAATTTTTCAATTCTTAATTAAAATGATATCAAAACATGTAATATTGTTGTGCATTCTTTTTATACGTTGAGGATTAACTTGAAATTTTATCTGTATAGTTTTGAAACTTGGCCCAGTCTGTCGGGTCGACCTAGGACCCGATTAATCCAGGATTAGAACCAGGCTGGGTTGAAGAAAAAAAAACCCAATATGACTAGGTTAACCTATCATGATCTAGTTGTAAATCCATAAATTTTTATTTTATTTTTTAAATGATATTGTTTAATTTTTTTAAAAAATAAAATTTGATCTGGCCAATCTAGTAACCCCATCAATATTCGAAACCAGATCATAAACCAGGTAAATTCTTAAAACTATGCTTATCTGCATTGTATTAGAAATACTTGGCTAATATTAGAAATTAAACAAATTAAATATTCATAATTTATAGATAATGATATGCTAGTAAACCTTGTTTCTACATAGCAAGCGAAGTTTTGGAATTCATCATAACTCTATAAACTCTAGAAAATGGAGTGTCGCGAAACCGCAGTGCTTTCAACGTTCCTGAACCTCTTGTTTTGGGGGTTTTTTGAGCTTGGAAGAATTTATAAAACATATATATATATTTATATAATAATATTTTGGGCATGGGCTTTAAAATGAGCTCAATATGGATTAACATAATGACCTATAAATCCAACTAGGGTTTTTCTAAAATTATTCCAAACATCATACAGTTGAATCTAGATGTATAATTTAATAGAATGACCGAGCAAAACTTCACTCGGTAAACACAAAGAAAATATCTCTGAAAAGGTTTTGTTGGAAACAACGTGGCTGGCTGCATGTTTTTTTTTTAATAAAAAAATAATTTTCATTTAAAACAAACGTTGAAACAATATTATTTCAAAATTAACCTCACGAACTGGGCTCTTATACGAGTCTTTTGTCGACGCGGGGGAGGGTTTGGTTCTTGAAACAGCTTTCGTTGTTATTTCCTGTAGAACCGCAACATATAACAACGGGGAAAAATCTTTTTAAATTGATAAATATATTTTTTTAGATTAACGAAATATCTAAACCAGTTTGCGTTTCCCGTTAATTCTAAAATTAACAACTACATAAACCTTTAATATTTATAAGCAATCAGAAATTCAAACATGATACCAAACACATCCATATTTATAATTACATAAGCTTGCAGTAGTAAATACAGACAACCCATCACGTGATTTCTAACTAGATTCTATAGCGGGTGTGGGCGCGCGCACATGTATCAAATTCTTTGCAGGTGAATAGGTTATCAAGGGTGAGAAAAAATTTATAAAGCTGATTAAATCAAGAAAATAAAAAATAATTATAAAAAACTAATTAAATTTATTAAATTTTTTAAAAATTAACTGATTTAATTCGATTTCAATTTTATAAATTTGAAATCATAAAAATAAAAAAACCAAGACAAACTAAAAAAACCAAGTTAAAACTAAAAAAAATAAAGCTAAAATAGTTTGAATGGATTTTGGTTTAGTTTTGATTTTTTTAAAATTATATTTAATTATGTTTTTATAAAAACTGAACCCACTTCTACATATTATGCATGGTTGTTGTTGTTGTTGTTGTTATTAGAGATATTGAAATAATTTGGATATATTTTAAAAATTTTAAATTTAATAATTATATAAATTTTTAGTGATTCAAACACTTATAAAATTTAATTTAATAATTTATACAAAATAAATTTAAAACAATACCTGCATTGATCACGAATGATTACTTACTTGTACAACAGGTGATTCATGCAAAATCTAGACAATACCTTCTCAACCCCAGCATAGAACATGTCATTTTTATCTCTACAAGAGAGATCCATGTGTCGGGATTACCATACACTACATGATGAGCACGTCTCATGGGAACTAGGAGAGGGCCAATCGCTCATATGAGAAAATTATTCTGAATGATAAACCAATGGTGACACCTGGCCTGGAACCCCGAGTGGTGGCTCTACCAACAGGTTACCCTATGCACAGGAATCTAATCCTTAGCTGCAAATTAACGAGGAAGGATCACCAGGTTGCTCTCTATCCAATGAGTTTATCCCTAATCAAGAAATTATGTTACTTGCAAACTAAAACAAGGAACCACTAGGGTTCACTCAACAACATGGGAACTACTGACAAGATTTTTATTCTTTATAGGTTGAGGAACCAGCTTCTGTAGGAAAATAAATAGCGTGTTTGTATTTGATGTAGCTTTTATGATTATAATTTTAAAAAGAATATAATTAATTATGATTAGTTAAATCTTGGTAATAAAAATTATGGTTAAAATTTATATATAATAAAAAATATGTATAAAATATTTGGCGGTGAAAAATATAATTACGGTTATTTTTTAAAATATTTTTTTACTTGAAAATAAATCAAAATAATAATTTTATTATTATTTTTTAAAAATTTTATTTGATATCAGTGCATCAAAATAATCTGAAAATATAAAAAATATATTAATTTAAAATAAATAAATAAATTTAAACTTTCTAAAAACACAAAAAATAAATAGAGTTTTATAAAACTTAGTTAAAAAACATATAAAAAAATATAGGACAAAAACTATATTTTAAAATTTAATTTTTAATGGGTTCGTGTAATACAAAATATATTTTTATTTAATACTATACATCTTCCTATATTTATTTCACTGCAAATATAAAAACTAGTGAATAACAAACATAGCTTAAGTCTAGATCTCCCTTTTAACAAAGGTTAGCAATTAAAAAAAGCCATATCTAGAATGGATCAAACCAAGCTTACCCGTTTCCTCATGGTTTCGGTGTCCTAAATTCACCACATTCTCTGGAAAACGTAGTCAATCCATCACAGAACATTGAGCTAAATTTGTTGCACAATACATTGATGTTGATGATTATGCCAGACTTAGATTTATTTAATAATTCACCAAGTAAGGCAACCAATGTTCGGTATATATATGAATTTGCCACCAAATTCTATATAAGATTGGCAATAATTAAACGGCTTATATTCCATTCACAATTCTTTCTTGTAACTTGGAGTGGCACATATAATTAGTAGTTAACACGAGGAACTGAAAAATTCTCATTAGCACGCTATTTTTTTTTAAATAGGTAAAATAATAAATTTTAAAAAAACAACTTAGTGAAATAATATGATTTTTATATATCATGATTGGAAAACGCAACAATCATACTTATTATTATTTAAAAACATGATATTTTATAAAAAAAATTATAAAATGAACTAAACATGTTATAACTAGAAAAAATAAATAAAACTCATGAGAGATATCAAAATTTCAACTAAAATATTATTAGTACCATCGAAATCTGAAAAAAAAATTAACACAAAAAAATGTCATAATAATGACCAAAATAAATAGTACTTGCTATCTAAAAACAAACAAATAATTCATTTATTTTTAATAGTAAATATAACTTGTTATATTCATTATTAATAATTTTTTTATTTATCTTATCAAAATTTTTGGATAATACTAATAATATTATAACCAAAACTTTATTCATTTATTTTTTCTCTACTCATCATAATTTATTCAATTCATTTCTTTATATTTTTGAAATATCACTTTTCAAATAAGAACAAACTTGAATTTTCATGTTTTACAACCGAGATATATACAAATCATTCATCAATTTTGTTTTAAAGTGTTATCTTACAAAAAAAATAATAATTAAAAGGTGCTAATTAAAAAAAATAAAAAATAAAATCGTAATAGCAGCCGTTTGGCCTCACTTGTGAGGATTACAACCGGGATATTTGGAATGCTTTTCAATCATTTCCCCTGAAGTAGCAAGTGTGTCGGTTTGGCGAGGTTATAAAACTTAAAATATATATATATATATATTTAAATTAATATTATTTGATATTAATATATTATTTTGTTAATATCAAAAGTAATTTTAAAAAATAAAAAAATATTATTTTAATTAAAAAATATTTGAAAAACTGTTTGGGGAAATGTTTATATATATTAATATTANAGTTTGTATATTTTGAATTGTTTTAATGTGTTGATGTTAAAAATAATTTTTTAAAAATAAAAAATATTATTAATATATATTTTAATATAAAAAATTATTTAAAATTTTTTAATATAATTTGTAATTTAACGCGGTTCGTGTCATCTGGCTTGCTCGTGGCACGTAATCAACCCTTAACCCGTTGTCTTTCTTTACATTCAGGGAGCAATGAAGGGTAGACTGTGAAACCTCTTATTTTTGCTGGGCAATCGAATCTTTGAGCATCAATCTACTAAATCAATATTCTCTTACATATGGAAGGGTTGTTGGGCTTTGTGTGTTCATCATCGGCTACTCCTATCGCGAGCCCTTCTCTGTTCTACGCTTCAAAATCAAAGAAAAATAGCTGGTTGAGAGCCAAACTCAACGCTGAAAATGACCCATTGCTCCAAGCCGCCACTAGTGCTGCTTCACTTCGTTTCCAGGAAATGCATCGACCAGGCAAACCTCTTCTCTTTATTAGTTATCTGATGCCGAGTTCTTTTTCTGTCGGCCATTTTGTCGAACAGTTTGATAAGAAATTGAGATAATGGCTTCATGTTGTCAAATCTGTGCAAACAAGCTCATAAGGCCTTTTTTCTAATACTATATAACGCATACAATGTTACATGTTGATACCGGTCTAATGCAGAATTTGGGTACCTGTCTTTTTTGTTACATGGAGAATTACAAGCTGTATTTTAATCCCCAGTTTTTGGCATTATGATTTATTTTCCTTTTCTTCCAAGCCAGCACACATTAGTGGTTTGCTGTTTGCTGTGATTGAGGGGTGGGGTGGGAACTTGAACCTTAGAACATGAAAACATTCGTGCCTTTGAGGCATGAGTATTGGTCTGTCGGCTAAGCATTGATGTGGATAATTAAATTAGCATTACTGGCTGATGATGTCCCAAAATTTAATATGCTAAGGAATGAGGTGTATGGATAGTGGTTAATGATATGTTCACATTAATATCTCCTCTTTAGACCTGCAAAATAGTCCCAATCTGTAGGATTTAAAAATTCTTCAAAGATAAAATCAATAACTTTAAATGAAAATGGTAATAGATGAAAGAAAGAGCTTTAAAGTCCAAGAATAAGAATGTTTGTTCTTATTTTTGTGTGATTAACGCTTTAAGGACTCAAATATAGAAGTTTGGAGAGTAGAAAAAGTAAATTTGGACCTTGAAGAATTCATGGGATATTTATAGCACATGAGTCTTGTTCTTTTATAAACATGAGGGGTTGAAGTGTCATTTTGTCTTGATAACATTTAATGGGGGATGATAAATATCTGTTAAATATGCATTAATGAATGATAAATAAGGCAAGTCCTTGGAACATTTTTATACACCTAGAGGTGTAGTGCAAGTAGGATACAAAAATATAGTTGAGCCCATGGAGGCTGAGCTATTTCTCTTAGTTGTATTTATAGGGAATGAGGTCTTTTTTTTAGCTGAATCCAAGTGAGCTAGGCTCTTTTCTTGACTGTGTCCAAGAGAGCTAAGCACTTGCTTTGACAGTGCCCAAGTGCCAAGGGAAGCGCCGAACTCTCTTGGGCACAGAGAAGAGCTTAGCTTTCTTGAGTTCAGCTTGGGGGATGAGCTTGGTCCATTTAAAATTACTGACTTTATCATTGAAGAGTTTTTTAAGTCCCACATAAAGACTGTTTTGCAGGTATTAGGACTTCTACCATCAATTTGCAGGTATTAGGACTTCTACCATCAATTTTATATTTACTAGGCTAAGGAGAAGGAAATAATGATATGAATATTTGATTAACCACTATCCAAACATTAAATAACTTGTTCCTTGAACATACTAGATTTTAGGACATCGATCACTTGAAAATAGCTTACTTGGGCCTGCCATTTTATTGTTTGATAGTTGCTAAATTAAAACCTTTCAAAATGTGTTTTTGTCTGATAAAACTTTACTGTCATATTTTCTTTGTTCTGAAAGAATTAATCTTCATAGGTTGTCCCATTCACTCACCAGATGAGTGAATATAAACCGAGCTTCTTGTTGCTTTTCCAGGTTAACATTTCAATCTTCCCATGGCATTTTGATGCTGTACGAGGTTTGTGTTTTAGCTGGCTGGATTGTAATTTGCATTGACTCTTGCATTGCAGAGCCTCTTTTCGTGGATCCATATGCTGGTTGCTTTGTTCATCCCGATGTACAGATGGATTTGAAGAAGTGCTCAAGCCAGTATTGCCTTGCGACTAAATTCATTGATGATAAGTTACTTCGTACAGTGAACCATATCGATGGACTCAAGCAGGTACTTTGCCTACCAAATTCAGGCCACATTGAACATTTTGCACCACTTTGAAGTAATTTATTGTTTTCCATCTGTACCCTGCAGGTTGTTTTGTTAACAGACGGGATGGACACTCGGCCATATAGGCTTAACTGGCCAACTTCAACTGTAATATTTGACATATCCTCAGAAAGGATATTTAAAAAGTCAGCTGAAAAGCTTCAAGGTGATTGTTATATCACTAATTCAATAAATTTACAACCATGCCAGAGTCTTGATACATCACTCGACCATAAAGTTGCTGCTAGGGATGATTAGATTTGACATGTTAATCATGCCTATGTTTTGAGTGTGGTTCCACGGATAAATTGATTATTCTAAATATTACAATTAGGTTACATCATTTGGGTGAAAAGGTTTTCATGTTTGAGTAGTATTGACATTATCTCCATCTGCAAATCTATACTCGTCAAAATTAAAACTGTGGTTCTGCTACATGGATTTATAAATTTGAATTAGTTAGGTAAGCAGTACAAATGCTTGACACTATCTTCTTGAAGATGCTAGGTGTTGGGGCCAAAATTCCAAGAAATTGCTTGTTCCTGTATGTTCCTTTGGAGTCCTCTGATATACAACACAGTCTGCGTGCTAAAGGCTTTAATGGTAATCAGCCTAGTATATGGGTCATCCAGGTGATTGAGGCTTCTACTTTTTTTTTTTTATGAGGACTCCAATGTTGCATAAAACCATTTGACTTTGTTTTTTGTGAGGAAGTTGTTATAGCATCTAATTTGTTTCCTTAAGGAGGGAAATACTGTAATTTTATGGGTTTTCAGGGACTGCCTGTTATGACTTTGGCGAATTTCAAAGAAATTTTGTTGGTTGCCAGTAGTTTGGCCATGAGTGGATGCTTGTTCTTGGGGGAACTGCCTGCATGGTTGGCAGAAACTGAAATTGGCGTCAAGGTTAGATTCAGACTTCAAAATTGCCCTTTCTTTTCTTTTACCTTCTCTCAATAAGCAAGGCCCTATCCTGTTGTCTGGCCTCTTGCACAGCCCAGTGCAGAGAAATGGATGAACAGGCTCTTCATGAGCAATGGGTTCCGAGTGGACACGATTGGCTATGATGAAGTTGCTAAGAGTTTAGGAAAGGAAGTATCACCTGGAGAATACAAGAATATATTATTTGTCGCAGAACAATTGCAATTTTCAGATGATCAGGTGTGAATATAAAGCACTTACTGTTTGATTCGTGGGTTGCTTGATAAGGGAGGGGGGTTAATTATTAAAAAAGTGTCTTCTCCTAATGTTTTATCTGTTGATGTGAAATTCTCTCAGAGTGACCGTTATTTGGAATTTTAGGTATATCTATGTTAAGCATGTGTAACTGTGACTTGGTATTTTGAGGGCTAGCAATTGTCAAATTATTTGATCTCAAATATTTCTTATGTAGTTCTTTAATCTGTTGTTAAAGGTTCTTATTGCATGGAGTTGTTTAAATATTTCTCAGACCATGAGTGTTATTCTTTATCATGGGAAATTGATGGCTAGATCATAAATGCCAGAAGCTTCACGATTGCCGATGCCATTATCTGATGTATTTGCCTATTTTTTTTTTCCTGTCAGATGGAATTTTGGAGGAGAGAATTACAAAGGGTTGAGGAGGAAGGGGATGAAGAAGGGTTCGAGGAGCTCTAAATTTAAACAAAGAACTGCATTACATTAACATCCTTTCCTCTCTCTCTTTTTTTTGGCTCTTCTACTTCACTATCTTTTTAGCAGTTCTTCAGAACGTGTTAACCCAAAATAGAAGGTTTATGTAATAAAGTGTTCCCAAGTTTCTTTGGACCTCCAGTCCAAGTGGCACGTCACCCTTTTTGTATATAGAGAGGATTCGAACTACAAGAAAGCATTTTGGGATGGAGAGAGATAAAGGGAGAAGCTGCATTGCATAGTCCTGCAATTGAATAAAAGCGAAGAGCACTGATTTCTGGGATTCGAGAAGGAGAAGATCGCATCCGGTGCATGGTTATTGCAGTCTTTGGTGTAATTGAATGAAGAACAGCTCAATAAATTTCAGTTGTCATTTCAGTTTTGGTAAAATGATGCCCTCATTTCCCTGTATGTATGCATGCATGGATGATTTACAACGCAAAATAAATTTCATTCATGAGCATTATTAAAAATAAGGCATGCCTTCAAGGTTATTTAAAATTACTCTTAGAACAGACACAAGAAAATTATATAAATTAATACATTTGATTTTAATACACGACTTTGCGGTGATCTAAATAAAAATTCAGATATATATTTTTAGATTTAGAGGTTGAATATAGAAAATTCTTGGACTTCGAGGGTCAAACTAGAATGTTTTGTAGATTGTATGAAAAGCATATTTTATCCAAAGATTTATTGGTTTTTGTTGGTCAATTTAGATGGGAAAGTTCCCATTAAAGTATTCGAATTTGTCAAGCACTCCTCAAAAGTAATTCAATCATATATATTTCATGTCAGTGTCTTGCAAACCCTACAATTCACTTGGCAGATGCGAACCATTCATTTACGAACAAATCCTCAATTTGGCAATGACATTTATGGACGGGACAATCTCTACAAAGTACAAGCTCAATACAGCTTAGTGAATTCTTGACAAGCAAGGTCATGAGCACGAGATGGAGCTATCTATCACAAGCACCAAAAGCGAGTAAGGAAGCTATGTGAACGGAAACAAACCCAGATCTCGGACAAAGCCGGCAACTAATTTGTCTCACTTCCGACGGATAGTTACTCGTTAGTCAGCAAGGAGCAAGAAAAAGATCAAGCCAGTTGGCAAAGAACCTCCACCTAATAGGATTAAAGGAAATATTCTTGAAGTGCCTTCAGATGGCCATCGAAGGCAGTGTGCATAGCCACAAGCTTCAAAAGTAAAGAGACGACAGGTGAATCAGGTGCTTTTACAGACTTCCCAAAAAAAAAAAAGAACAGAAGGGTTGCATGCCTGCCTGCCAAAGATAACTAGCGGAAATAGCATATGGATAGAGTCAGCAGCACATTCAAATGATCTTTTGTGAAACTCCGTATACACACCTTGCTATGGATTATAGTTCAACGAGGTGGAAAAGGTCTATTCTATCTACATATATAAAAGAATTTGGCAAAATGAATTAAATACAATACAGTGCTATTAATGTCACCAACTATAGTTATCTATCAAGAAAAGGGCGGCCCAGGATGTAATCTATGATGATACAAATTGAGGAAGAGGACCTTTTACGCCTTGTACCATGTTTTCAGTCTTATCAGCCTCAGACTGTGGAAGTGATACTTCTCCAATCAAGTTTGAATCTTCAGAAGACTCTTTCTGACAGGGGAAGTGTGCTGTTGATCCTTGATTTTTTTTGAGAAACTTCTGGTATCCGCTAATTACATACAGGATCCTTAAACTGAAATGCTGGGCTTGGATTCCAGAGAACCCTGATTGATGGCTTTCCCCAGCAAAAAGAATTGATTCAGCACCACGCATATGAACGTACCTAGGAAGTATATCCTGCAGAAATTCATTGAAAGAGCAAACGTGTCAGAAAAATGAATTCCAAAGGGGTGGATTAGAACAAATCTGTTTGTTGTGGCTTGAAGAAAGCTCGAATCCTTCTTATCGACGCATGCATGCCTTTTCTTTTTTTTTTATTCTAAGCAATGGTGCCAAATTAAAAATAGAGCAGATTGTGAACAGGAAAATCAGAAGTTCTTGGGGAATCTAAGTCGAAAATTAGTTCATCAAAGTTTCATGTGTGGGTCTGAGAAGAAAACGATTTTTCCACATACAGGCTCAACTTGGATTAAAAATGATTAAAATTCAAAAAGGAGTGCAGTACGGAATGCAAAGATAAAAGAAGAATGCAAGACAATAAAGTGAAATCAAGCCATTAACTGATCATTGCCAGTATTGCTATCATCATCCAACCATTTTCATTAATAAGCAAATAGGATAGAACAGAAGCAATAAAAGCATGGTTTTAGCATTAACTGTTCTGTGAGAGATGAACATAAACGTAGGAAGAGAGAGTTCAGAGATACCAAAAAAATATGAAATCCCAAGTGCCAATCCAATCTGTTAAAGATGTGTCATCAGTTGACAAGCATGCTCATTTTTTCTGGCATTTCTAGATTAGAGCAGCCATGTTCCACATCCCGGTCTTCCTGCCTGAAAATTGATGTTGCCATATAACCAACTTTGGTAGATAAAACCCACAAGAAAATTGCATCCGATGGATGTGCAGGGCTGTAAGCTAAAAACAACGAGAAAGCACGAAGTTTATTAACTTTCACTACATAAATTTTCCTTCCTTGTTCGACAATTCATTATTAGCATTTGCAGACCTAATCCAACACAGCTTTGTAGCAAGTCGATCAAGCTTTCTATAATAAAAACCCAAGACTGACTATCCTCTCTCCCTGCAATTTTTATCTTTCCGAATTAGCGAGGGCAAGAGGCATCCACCTCTCGCTGTGTTGGATGAGGGAGACAGGTTGAAAGAGCGGTGATCGTCGGAGATGGGAAAGCCGATAGAGGTTTGGTGTTCTCTCCAGTGTAGCCTAAGAGTGAAAGTAACAGCTCGTGTGACGTTTCTTTCCTTTCTGTTTTTTTAATGTCTGGTAAGGAGGTAATTTTATAGAGTCATTACCATTAACATAGATAGGTGAGTGCATGAAGAAGTTTCATTGGATGTAGTAAGTATTCTTGTAATACTGGAGCCATTTTCTTTATTAACAAACGTAAAAAATATGCCTTGTATATATATATATATATGAAACAACGAGCATTATTAGGGTTGATAGACGCGCTGCCGGATTACGGGGCTCATGTCACAAACATTACCAAGTCAAACTTGACTTGCCTGATCTCTTAATTTAATGCCCCAAAAAAGGGCCACCTCGAGCTGCCTCAAATTCAAAAATATCGAAACTTCATGCATCCCAAAAATTGGCAAATACAGGAACTCTACACAAAATCCAGGACGGAGGAAGCGCAAAAATCTTAGCCTATAGAAAGCATCGTGAGCTGAAAATGCGGTCAGTCTTCTTCCCCTCATCATGACTTCGCCACTACTACCTTTACTCTGCCTTGGCTCCGATTTATCCTTTGCTTCTGTCCACGTTCTCTATGCTCGTCCCCTCTTTCATGGGAATCCACATCTTCATATCTGACTGGTTTAATAATCAGCCCTTGTTTTTTCACCACCTGCATTGGATGCCTTCGGGTTAGAGAATAGTTGCGGCAAAATACTCGAGCATCCACGAGATATGGAGAAAGCATAACATATATAAATGCATTTTAGCCAGACTCGTCAAATTTTTCATAATACAAAGACCTTCCACATCCAAAAATGAACAATAGTTAATCAGGAGAATATAGGAATGTGAATTTGTGAGAAAATCACTCACTTCAGGCCGATTAAGAGCTCTGACAGCTGTTGCAGGATTGAATTCAGGCCCAATAGGCATGCGGATGCTCTGCTCAAAAACTTCCTTCGATGTGAAGGGGTAAGGCAGTGTTCCTGTAAGCAATTTTTCTGCCTGCAAAAGCCAAACAAGAGTTACAGATTATTTAACTACCACAACAAATACCAAAATCTTTGGACCTACAAGGTAAACAACACAAAAGGGTAACCCAAGCTCAAGCTAGCAAACAATCACTTTGATACAAAAACAGGAAAACAGTCTTTCATCTTCACAGCATCTCACAAACGATGATTTTTTTTTTCCTAAACAAGTAGCATTTCAACTTAGTCAATATTACAATCTCAAAATAATATTCTATTTCGATTGAAAGCTTCTTAGCCAGAACTTAAAGGACACCGGATTTTATATTCATTATTACAATGTGATTTTCAACAGGAGACAGTAGAAAAAAGATGCCTGATGAATCATACAACAAGCATCACTAACCTTTTTATCCAACTTCTCTGAGATGATAACATGTTTAAGATGTGCATCCTTCCTTTTCCTCAAAGCCTCATCCCTTTTTCTCTTTGCATTTTCATGCTCTTCCAAAACCCATGAAGGCAAACCTTTCTTTTTCTGTACACGAGTCCATTGGCCCCAGCCAGGAAGTTGAACAGGTTTTTCAGGTTCAGGATTTTCCTCGTTCACAATTTCCTCTTTATCTTTGCTAAATTCTTCTTGCACATCATCCCCTGCAAAAGCTTCACGTATAAGCTCTGCTTGGGAAGGAAGCTTGTAAGATGATTTGTGCTCTGAAGACAAAATCCCATCCAGCATCTGTCCTTCACTGTCCACATCACTATCCTCCCCTACTTCCTTAAGGGTTCCAGAGACGAGTACAAATTGTAAGAAGCAGCCAATTATAAGAAGAAGAAAAAAGAGTACAGCAGATGAGGCCATACCTCTAATTCTACATCTCGATTATGGGTAACAGGCTCAACAACTTTCAGAGAACTTCTGCCATTGGTGTCAACTTCATTTCGACTGCTGCTCATCTGCTAGTTATGTGCAGTTTATTCTCAGGTTACCCAATCCATCCATATGGAAGAACAGATACAAGTTTGACAAAAAAAGGCAAACAATACCTTTTTCCATGTGTCTGAACGAAGAATAGAAACTTCATATGTCGTCTTGGGACCTAGGTCTTTAACAAGTTCAGAAATCTGCAAAGAAATATGTTTTTCAGGTTTGCAGCCTCAGCAAAAGAGATACAATTTCAGTATAGGCTGGGAAGAAACCAAAATCCATTACCTTCAAAACAGAATCCTGAGGAGTGTTGGCATCTACATCAAGCAAAACAGAATTGACATCAATACTATTTTGCACATCATCTGTTCTGCCTAAACAAACATCAACATCTTCTGCAGCTTCCAACTCAGCTTCATCACTGGAATAAGTGCTTGGTCTGATCTTATTTTTAGGTTCTATAACCTGCATTTTAGATGCACCAAACACCCTTCGACCACTCACACTGCCTGTTTTTGTAACTTTTGCCCCATCTGCATCTTCCAGCTGCATCAATGACGATTCAAATTCTTGAATAGCAAGCCTACCTTCTTCATCAGCTGCTTCCTTCTTTTTCTTCAATGCCCTTTTCTATACCAAAGAAAATTAAAAAGAAAAATACTGAGAAAAGATAGAAAATTTATTTAAAGGATCCATAGAAAAATTTAGGGAAGAAGCAAATGACTGGAAGAGTATCATTTTCAAGCAAGGTGTTAAAGTTTCTCCCTGGGAAGAGAGGAGCAAGAGGGGAGGGGGTAGTAAGAAGGCAAACATCAGTTTAAAGAAGAGGAGCATATAAAAAGCAGACATTACCATGAAAGGTAAAGAAAGGACTCCCGAATCAGGCACTTCATCATCTTCTTCTAATACTCGTCTTGTCTTCTCTCTTGCTTGTGCTAGCAACTTAGGTGCCTTGTCCTCATCTGAACCACCTGCATTTTTGCTATCTTCTTCATCGCTGCTGTCATCACTGCTGCTACTGTCCTTCATAGAGTTCATTTTCCTAGTCAAAAGAGCGTGCTGATGGAGTTGTTCAGCCATAGCAGCTCGAGTACCTTCATCTTGGGCATCCAAACCACGCTTAACAATACGTTGTGCCCATTTTGATTGGTTTTTGTGCCTTAAGGTCATGCGTTCCTGCATCAAATGTGCAAGGATAAGAGTAAGAGTGAGCATTTCAGTTTCATTAATTATCTTTAAAATTTTAGGGACATGAGGAGTTTGTTTTTCAGAATTTTTTTGAAAACTATCGAAATTTGGATAGTTTTTTAATTATTTCAATGTTAACTATAAATTATTTTATAGTTTCATTAATCATGATAAGAGTTTCAAGGACATAAACAGTTTGATTTTCCAAATGCATTTATTAAATATATAGAAAATGGTCAATCACCTCTGCACGTTTGAACTCTTGCTTCATTGCCAGTTCTTTGGCTTCTTCTGCATCCATCAGCATTCCTACAGATCCTTTCAATCTTTCTTTCTTCAACAACCGATGGTATGTTTTTGATTTTATCTTCTTGACGCGTTTCATCTTCACCTCATGCCGGAAAAGAAGGCTCCGCATTTTTGCAATATGATTTCGACTGTTTACGTAATCTCCAAGGGATATCTTCCAAGCATCATGAAAAATATCAGTTTTGCAATAAAATAAAGAAAAACTGCAAATCATGCATCAATATGCATACAATTAAGCCTCATGAGACAAACAATTTTCAGGTACCCAGGCACAAAAACTATGACAACCGATTTCTCAAAGCTAAAAGTTAAACAAAAAATGTCCAGATCACCCCAACCCCTACTCTGAGCACCGCCTCTTTTTTCCCCTACTGTTCACATATGCAACTGTTACCTTGAGAATCTCTTTGCTGATTGAGAAAAATACTCAACCAAATAAATAACATGTTTAAAGTATTGGATGTTTGCTTTTAAAGACATAGAGAAGATCAACATGAGTCAGAAACGTGTGAATCAAAAAATGGCAAGAAAACTGCAAAAATATGGGTAACAGAGAGAACACAGGAGCATAGATGAACTGCATATAGAAAATATTAAGACACTAAATTGAATCAAGCAAAGAATATTTATGGCCTCCATACCTTATTTAATTCAAGAAGCCTAGAACCATCTTCTTTATGAGCTGCCATAACCTTGTCATCATTAACTAACGAAGACATTTTCTTCTCAAACTCAGTTCTAGGCTCAAATTCGGATGCTATTGCCCCTACAGTTGATAACCCCGAATCTGTATCTTTATCAAAAATAATGGTAGGTGCCTCCCTATTCCTCTTGACCAAAGGCTCCCATCTTGTAATATCTTTCTTTGATTGTTCATAAGCGGCATTCCTTTCTAACCTGTCTCGAACCTCCTTGGGAAGGGGAGCTTGAAGAAGCTTTCCTTTTTTCTCCACATGACGTGTTATATTTTGAAGCTCTCTATAACCAGGTTTTCCTTGAATACTTTCAAGAAGGTCTTCAATAGCAATGCGGCCATCACCATCCAGAACATCACGAGTAGGATTATATTCAGACTCTGGATATCCCTCGGATACAACAACTTTGTTTTTCTTCTTGCCTGGGAACAACATAAGATTCGGGGCCATACAAACCTCTAATTACTAAAACAACAAAAGCAGCAAGCAGATATTTTATGAAGGCAAATATATGTGGTGAAAATAGTAATGCTCTAACCTTGACTAAGTTTATATTCCAAATATACAACACAATAAGAATCCATAAATGGATGTAAAAACAAGACACCTACTCAAACACAACTGGAACCCAAAGAATAATTACATGAGCAAGAAGAATGTTTTCCTCTCAAATGGTGTCCCCTATACATTATTCATATCTGCATCTCTGAACATGTCTAGATGTAAAAGATGCTTACACCAACTTCAGATTCAAGCACCCTAACTTCATTGGTAAACAAGTAAGGATGCATTGTACATGAAAAGAATATCATGTCCCCTACTAATCTTGAGAAATGGAAGTGATACCTTGAAAGGCCTGACTTGGCATTCCAGTTATTCCTTGCAACATCCTCAGATGCCGTTCATCATCTTCAACATCATCACCAAGTTGATCTAGGTCTCCCTTTTTACCCTTATGGTCAGAAATCTTATTTTCGCCACCATCAAAGTCATAATCGTCGTCATCCGATTCAACATTCTCATCCTACATTAATTGAAAAAATATTTGAGATACCATCTAAGAAAACCAATGTTGGTAGATAAAAAAAGCCATCATTATAGCAAAACGAGTAGAGTGTAAAAAAAAAAACACAGTCAATCAGTATAGCAAATCCCGATGCCATCAAGAAATAGAACAACATCTAATAACACACGAAATCCACTCTTCTAAAGTAAAATCCAGCAGTCGAACTAGCTGTTAATTTAACAGAAAATAATTTTTAGACAAGCTATGCTATGAATAAATATATACATATAGGGAGAGAGAGCTTGAAACCTTAAAATCCTCAGGTAACTTATACTCGTAATTCTCAACGGAATCGAAGCGGCGGTTCTTCTTTGATTCCTCTTCAGGCACTCCTTCCTCGTATTCATAAAAGTCGCCGTTAATGCCTTCATCTTCTTCACTGCAGGACTGGTCATTAGGGTTGATTCGATCGAGCTCTTTCCTAAGAGACTGAGGTAAGCGTGGTCCGGTCAGCCTTTTCTCGTCCTCAATCTTGCCGTATTTTTTGCTGAATTTGGACTTTTTGGTAAATTTTTGTGGTCTCTCATGTTTCTTACCGTCTCTCGATTTTCTCTTCTTCTCTATCATCTTCATGGCTCTGTATTTTCAAATGCTAGATTAGTTCGGGTAACAGCGGCGGTGCTTGTAAAATCTCCACTCAAAGTTATACACGCCTGCCTAGCTGGGAATTGGGATGGATGAAGAGACGCCGTTTTGTAGAGGAAGAAGGTTAGGTTTCTTAAGTGACAGAGGCTCCAAGGTTTTCGCCTTAAGGGTTTTATATAAACTACGTCGTTTATCTCCTGGGCATGAGAAGGAATTGTCGAGTATATTCATTTATTGTGCCGTAAAGGCACAAACATTTAACTGATCATCTTGTAATTAATCATGATTATTAAAATTAAGAAAGGTTCAATCAATTTTCAAATCAGAATGTATTTTTTCTGTTCCGTTGAAGAAAAGCATGCTTTTTACGTTGTAAAAATCATGAACTAAATAAAACTATTTTTATGGATGGCGCTTAATTACATATAAAAAGTAACTAGATGATGTTATCTTAAGAGTTTATTTTTTATTTTTATAAAAAATATTATAAAAATATAAGACTCAAGAGAATTAGATTTTATTATAGGCATAAAAAAATTAATTAAGTTCTAATGGGCAACCTAATTCACTTAAATTTGATTTTAAATTTCAAGGTTAATTTGCTATCAAGTTTTATTAGATCGATTAATCTAAATACGTTGAATCCTAATAAAATATTCAAGTGAATTGGATCCTAACATATGATTCATAGTTTTAAATTAGACGAGGCTGTAAAATCTAAGATTTTTTCAGATCTTAACATAAAACTCATGAAAATTAAATCCTTATTAAATACATATAATTTTAGATCAAGTGAAATCACAAGAATTAAGGGATTTGAGTCTGCGCTCATATCATACCTAAGCAGAGAACGTGAAACATCTATTTCAAACTCTAAATTTCTTGAGTTTGGAAGAGGATGTTGATCCAAGTTAATAACAACAATAATAATAATTAATTTTACTTTTCAAATCAATTATATATTTGTTTTATAGAAATAATATTTATTTTAAATTT
This sequence comes from Populus ilicifolia, assembly GCA_015708895.1. Lineage (NCBI taxonomy): Eukaryota > Viridiplantae > Streptophyta > Magnoliopsida > Malpighiales > Salicaceae > Populus > Populus ilicifolia. The sequence continues at coordinate 74,569 of SRLM01001759.1, read as the reverse complement.
AATAATATTAATCTCACATGACCCAAGTTCTTATAATTTTTAATCCCTTCAAATCAAATGTATGGTTTTTCTTCAATATCAGTAGTATATTTTTCAAATTTATTAATGATAATAACAACAATTTTTATTTTACCATTTGAATCAAATTTATGGTTGTTTTTCAATATTGATAATAATTTTTTTCAAATTTATTAATTATTTTATGAATAATATTAATTATAATAAAATAATAATATTTATAATGTAAATAATAACATTTTTATATGAATATTTTTCATTATAATAAAAATATTAATTATTATTATTATTAATTTTTCCCTTCAAATCAATTCCATGTTTTTTTTATAGTGATAATATTTATTTTAAATTTAATAATATTAATGAATGTAATAATATTAAACTTGTTTGATCCAAGTTTTTATATTTTTTGATCCCTTCAAATTATATTTATGTTTTTTTCTTCAATAATAATAATATTTTTAAAAATTTATTAATGATGATAATGATGATGATGATGATGATGATGATGAATTTTAATTTTAACCTTAAAATAAAATTTATTTTTTTTAATATTAATAATATTTTTTAAAAAATTTAATAAGTATTATATTAATTATTTTAACCATAATAAAAATAATAATATTTATAATACAGATAATAATATTTTTAATATTAATTATAAAAAAATATATTTATAAGATAAATAATAATATTTTTGATAATAGTACTTTTAATTATAATAAAAATAATAATATTTGTAATACAAATAATTATATTTAGAAACTTAAGATCTAAAACCCTTGGGTCTTGATTCAAGATTCAACGCGACTACTTTTGCAGACCCTAAATGCTTGGTTCTACATACCCTAGGCAATGGATCTTTAAACCCGTTTGCCTGGGTTTGTAGTCAGGTGCGTAGGTCTGATCCTACTGCTTAGGGCTTTGCAACCTTGATATCAGGTGTTTACAGTTTGAAACTGCAGCCGGGTGCATAATCTGACTCTAATACCTAGGGTGCAGCAACCTAGTATTAGGTGTTTGTAACATGAAGTATACAGCTCCACCTAAATCTAAACTAGTTATTTTTTTTATTAATAAAAAAATACCTCATCATTCTGTAGTTTTTGCAACTCTCTGTGGTAAAAATAGCTCTATTATAATACCGTTCTAATCTATGATACTTTTAGTAAAAAGCAATTTTAAACAATGAAAGTCACACTTTATAGTACTTTTAACAATACAATTCCCAATAAAATCACTTCCAATCTATAGTACTTTAAATAGTACAATCCATAATAAAAGTACTCATAGTTCACAGTAATTTACATTCATGATAAAACATTAAGCCCTTTTAATTATACTTAATTCAACTTATTTTTTAATATAAGAGAAAAGGATATCCACATTATATAATATCATGAATTTTTTTAATAGAAAAACAAAAAGATATATTTATTCTTACTCAAATAAATTAAGAATATATATATATATGAATTAATAAATAAATAAATAAAAAGTTATTAAGGCTAATTAAATACTAAAATGGTAAAAATGATCTCCTTACTAAAAACAAAAGATCAAAATATACATGTAAATATTTTAGCCCAATTATCCCTTTTATTTTATACATTTTTATTTATTTTCTATTGTAGGTTAATTCAGGTTAACAAGAACAAATATTTTTTTTATTTTTATAAATGCATCATAAAAATACAACTTATTTATATAAAATATAAGAAAAAATTAGAAATAAATTACAATAATTTCTTTGAAGTATTATGAAATCAAAAAAAATAATTCAAAAATATATATTTAAAAAAAGTAGTTAAACTAAACTATTTAAAAAATATATATAGAGAGAGAATGTTTATTAAATTTCAAAAAGTAATAATGAAAAGTAAAAGAAAAATTAAGCAATATTAGGCCTATAGCTTAGGCATGTGCTAACTAAAAAGCCTAATGACTCTTATTTTATTATCACTCTATATTTTTTTAATAAACTATTTATTATTTATTATAAAAAACAACTAGTCCAAACAACTTTTCATCACCTCTAGTAATAAAAAAATCAAGGTTTGACTTTTCGGATCATAAAAGTACATTTTCAACTTCTTTTCACTTGAAATACCTAATAAAGATCTTATAAATCTAAATAAACTCATTCCTAACCCAAAAAAAATTTTCTAATCAAAATAAAAAATTAAATTAATAAAAAAACTAATAATCCATGATCTATTTTTCTATAATGATTGAAGCGACAACATTATCTCTATTGAACTCCTCTTGCAATAGATGAACCTATTAAACTAAAATTAACTTTTTTTTATGTCTAAAATATAGCCAATTAAACTCTTTCTCTCTTCTAAACCTTTTTCTTTGACTTTTCTCTCATTTTTTAGTGTCTAAAGACTAAAATATGAAAGAAAAAATAAATTAAGTTTAGGGATGAGATGTAAAATGATAAAATAATAGGGATCAAATAACACTTAAGAGACCAAAGTGAAGTTTTATGCACCAAAATTAAAAAAAAAAAGAGTTATTTTTCTTGTTAAATTTGATCCTTATTTTTATAATTGTTTTTAAATTGCAAACTATTTTTTTTTTTGCAATGTCGATCTTTAATTTATAAACAAAATATTTCTTGGCAATTCGCATCTGTTGTTGCTACATGATATGAATATGAGACCCATAAAATTAAACGAAAAATAAAAAAAATGATGTTGTCACCTAATTTTTTTAAAAATCAAAAATTCTAAATATAAACACTAATTTTAAAAATCCGAATAAAGGGTTAGTTGTGTTTAAAGGAAAATAAACATCACCTTTATTGCATCTTTTCAGGAAAAAAGAAATCTTTGTCATGTGTTTTTTTTCTAAACTTGTTTTATACATGCTATTAATTGTCTAAATTTTTTATGAGTTTACTCGTAAGTCAATTATTATTGATCAATTTTTGTTCAGCAAACATCATACCTTGAATTAAAAGTGTTGCAACTCAATAGTTTTTTTATATATCTTTTTTTAATTAAAAGCAGAGACTTATTAACTTAATTGTTAAAACTAGGTTTAAAAATGCCATTGATTTGATGAAAAGTCATTGACACAATTTTTTAACTCATTTTAGGGTTAAAAGCATCATACTAGATTTATATTAGGACTTAAAACTAGGGGATATGTTAACCTAAATGTTAAAACCATGTTTAATCAAAATATCACCAATTTGACAAAAACTTGTAGATGTAATTCTTATTCTTTTTTTTAAAGAATATTTTCAGTGAAATTATATATTAAGACCATCGATGCATAATATAAAATATTAAAAATGACATCAAATTCCAACAAAACAAATAAAATTTTTTTTACACCGAACATAACAAAAAACAACAATATCCACGTACAACTTAACAATTTAAAAACAATATTAATACAAATTAAATTTCACATCAAGACCAAACAATTACATTTTAGATGAATATGCTATGATTCAATACTATTTTTCCACTCCAAGTTTTTTCTTTTGATTTTTGTTTTTGTTTTCCTTCACTCCATCACCCCCCCCCCAAATTTGTCTCCTTCCCCTCTCTTAATTTTTTTGTCCCCACTAACTTTCCCCCCCTCCCATTCACATATCTTTAGTATCATCTTATCTAATAATATTCTTATTCTTTATTCCCCTTTTTCTTTTTCTTATCCTTTCATTTTCTATAATATTCTCCTAACTTCTATTCTATTATTATTATTATTATTATTATTATTTCTTACTTATTTATCCTTAGTTTATTGGGTCAGGGGTTGGAAAATTATGTTCATTTTAGTACCTCATTATTTACTTAATTATCGTTTCATTCACTAATCTCTTTCTTTTTTTTTAAATATTTTAAATTCTTTAAAACAAATACAACAAGCGAAATGATAAAAAATCATGAACTAGTTGAAAATTGGCTCAATTGCATCAAAATGCATTTTTTTTAGAAAGTTTTATATTTAGTTTGGAAATATATTTAAAATCAAAGGTCAAAAATTAGATTATCATACACGTGAAAACATGTAAAGTAAAATAATTTTTACATATAAAACTATGTTAATATAACTAAAGGATAAAATTGCAATAAAGCAAAGTTGGATGAAAAGATATAGGAACTGTAGAGATGAATTTTGTAGTTCACATTGCATATGAGCATGGGGTAATTAGCTTATGTTGTGCTATGGTCAGATGAATTTCCTCTGACATGAAAAAATATATATAAGCATTACTAACTTCATTTCTAATTAAAAAATAAATTAATTATAAATTCAAAATATGATATATATATATATATATGACATCATATTGGATGATATCTATTTTCAAATACTAAAATGATGATATATTATATCAATATAGATTAACTTATCAAATATATGATTTTAGTCATAAGGCTGTGATAGCTTTATAGAAAACAAGTTAAAATAAATTATAAAAATCAATTCTTAATTAATCTAAAATTAAAAAATATAATTAAAAAAATAAATTAAATTAAAAAGAACAACTCGAGTTAACTTGTCAAACCAATAATCAATGTTATGAGATCGAGATAATACTATAGGAAAAAAACCAATAAAACCCAATTTCCAACCAAATCAATATTGAAAAATAAAAAAAAAATAAATTAACTTATTAAATTTATTATCTAGTCATGAAATTAAATTAACTTCATAAAAAAAATACAAAACTCAATTTCTAACTAATTCAATGTTGAACATTGAAATTGAGAAAAGAAAAACTAAATTTGTAAGACTAATATATCTCTATAAAAAAAATTAAAAAGCTCGATTCTTTAATAACTTAATAATAAAAGAAAAAATCATAAAAAATCATTAAGTTGTTAAAGGGTGAAATTAAAAAAAAATTCAATTAAAAAAATAAAAAATATATAAAATTCAACTTGATTTAGCGTACTACATTCACAATTAAAGTTATGAAATAGCACTATAAAAAAATTAAAAAAATTAATAAACCAACCCAATATTAAAACAAATTAATATTTTTAATTTCTAGATCTAGATGGAAAGAAATATAAATAAGGATGAGGGAAGGGTACAATAATTGACGAAGAGCAACAGGCAGACAGATGTCTGAGCTTATTAGCTCCGTTTATCTTCAAGACAATTTTGATCCATTACTGTGGAATCTTTGAAAATTAATAAATGTCAATTATTCATATTTAATGTATCATAAATCTTCTCCTTTTAAAATCTGGAGGTAAAAACAATTTTTCTGTATAACTGGATACATTGAATTTTTCATTACCTTCAAAAATTAATTAGTAGTTTATATTTATACAAAATAACTTTATCGCATTGAACTGACCTAAACCGAGGATTTTGCACGTGCCCTGCAGTGCAGCACTATCCTGTACCATGGCAATGACGCAAAGCACTCGCAGAAACATCAAGTAAATGCCTGCCCGTTAGGGCTCCTAACTCGTTTTGTATATGCATGTTCTTGCAAGAAGGTTCCGTGCAATATCTTTAATCAAATTAGATAGGTGAGCTTTAGTGAATAGTGACGGTGAATACATGTGCACATCAGTCCCCACAGATCTAACCAGATCAGCCATTGTTACCTGCAACATCCATCGATCCACCAGCTGTGACTGAAGAGGTGAGGAGCCCGTGTTGGAGGAGAAGAGCACGTGCAAAGAGTAAGTACTTCATTAGGATTTTGCACGTGCCCTGCTTCTCCAGCAAGGAACTGCTCGCCCATTAAAATTTCATACAATTGGGTAGCTTGCTGAAATATAAAATGTTAAGCAAGTTCGGTTGTCTGAAATGTCTGTAAGAAACTCTTTTATTTATAGGTACGAGTGTCGGGTGGGAGATGGGGAAGAGATACGTACAGAAAGAGATTGCTCATTGCTTCATTTAAAGCATGGAAAAGGAGTAGTGCTGCTGGGTAAATTTCAAAGTGTTGTTCATGGTGTAAAAGAAAAAAAAGGAAAAAAGATCCTTGGCAACCATTACTGGCATGCCATGCTATCATGGTGGGTCGAGAAGAATTCAAAGTAGAGGAGATGCATCTAAGGAAAGGCCAAGAATGGTCATGTCATGCCTGAATTTCTCAAAAGCCACCAAACCCTTTGTTCTTTGCAGGATCCAATGCACTAGCTACCCTAGCTGAAACAGACACAGCACAAGCGTCTGAGGAGTCTGAGATCTATATATGATACAAGACAGCACTCCTTTTTGCCTTGCAGTATTACTAGCCTTTGGATCAAGAATCTCGTGCCATGACTTGGGTCCCATGGTTTTTTAGGTGGGGTCGCATTTTTAATTTCTATCTCTTGGAAGGAGAAAAACTTTTCTGGTTCAGTGCAAGCAGTGAGACCAGAAGAATAATGTATGAGTGCACGTAGGGTTTGCGTGTTGGTACAGGTCTTTTGAGTACGTGAGTTCTTGAGACCGAGCTGGGAGGCTCCCTAGGCAGATATGATTCCCTATATGGAGTAGGGTCCTGCCATCCCCATGATTTATGGCGAGGTTAATTTTATAGATGGATCCAGTCTTCAAGCAGATTCAGTCTCTAACGTTGAGCTCAGTAGCCATTGAGGTGAGCCAGGCCGCCGGCGTAGGGTATGGTTACAGCTTATAATCAGACGACAGCCCCATACCCTTCCTCTGCAGGGACTTAAGAGTGGAGGAGCATGAGTGTTTTTTGATGCTGAGTTGAAATGAGAAACGAATCTATCCTGCCCATTCCTCCATCTTTGAATGTATATCACGCTCACATTATAACGTTGCTTCGGCATTTTTAGTAGAGAACAGCAAATATACAGCGTGTGATTTTTTCAAGACATTGACGTGACCTCGGCAAAACAAAAACTTATGCCCTTTTACGTGCTAGCCATCAAAAGCTTCATTGAATTGAATATGTAGATTAATTAAGAAGCGTAATTACAATAATCTCTTGGCCATGACGTTTTGTAGCGCTTACCAGCTAAAATGCTAACGCAGAACAAGGAGTAGTGTGCTGTCAGAGCACATGGCCATCAAAGACCAGCTAGCTAGTTGAGGTCTATGGAGTGAGCGCGCGATCTGAAATGTACTTCCTAAAATGTCTGGATTTGGTGTCTCTCTTGAGTCACCATTTTTGTACTGTGGAGGAAGAACATAGATTCTGGGTGAGGTCATCATCAAATCTATAGGCATAATTAAATGCTAGCGCGTGCACCCTGCTCTTGTGGTGTCGTAGCAGTAAATGAAACTCAACCATGCTCCCGACAAGCTAAATTCCGGCTTATATTGTAATAAATTATTTCAATTTAATAATTTAAATAATTAATTAATATTTTAAATATAAGTTATATTATTTTTTAATATATTACTTCAAAAAAATAATATTTAATATTTATAAGGTAATAAATTATTTTAATTTAATAACTTAAATACTTAAATAAAGTTTTCAAATATAAATTATATTATTTTTTAATATACTTTTTCAGTCAAAGTTCCTTTAAATTGAAATTTACACAAATTTATTTTATTTTATATTTAATTTTTATTAAATAAATAAAAAATATTTAAATAGTAAGATTTGAACTCGTGATTATTTAACTATTAAAATTCTTATATAAATAATCATTTTAATTTAATAATTTAAGTTGATAAGGAAAATCCTAAATTTATATTATTTTCTTGTATATATTTTAACTTTGTCCTGGAAAAGAAGAAGAAGAAGGAAGAGAGAGAGAGAGAGAGAGAGAGAGAGAGAG
>SRLM01001759.1:28224-66415 GCA_015708895.1 Populus ilicifolia | reverse complement strand
ATATTTTAGTTGGTGATTAACTATTTTCAGAGTTTACTATATAAATATTAGAATAATATTTTATTTTTTTAATATTAAATTTAAAACTCTTTAATAAATATTCTATGTTCATAAAAAAATTATTTTTTTAATTTAAAATTTGAAACTATTTAGCATATATATTCAATATTTATAAGAAAAAAAGTTATGTTTTTCTAACTTGAGATAAAAAAAATTTTAATTTTTTTTTAAACTTTATTATTTAAAATATATATAATCTATATTTACATGAATTATTATTTTTTATATAAAATATTAAAATTTTAAATATTTTTTTATAATTTTTCAAGTTCATTCAGGTTAACTAATCTAGAATTTGATTTCTTAACCGAATCAATTCCAGTATCTACTTTGATAACTATGGTTATTCTCCATCCTCCCCATCACCACTAGTTTCTGGCTGATCAGAGTTCAAACATGCCATCGATACAACTCTTCCGAAAACTGAAGTTCACCAACTCCTTTTGTGCAGCAATAATTAACTTGGCATTAATCTTCAAGTAAGCAAAGCAGACCATTGGCTGGAAAAGTATGCTCATTGTTGAGCAAGAATAGTCTGTCTGGCCATTACGAGTTTCCATTCATAATCTGATCACATTATGAGATGATTTTCTAGCAAAACCATACCTCACATAAAAACAGCATGAGCTGCCTAGCAATAATTTGCAGTTCTTGACAGGATATTCACAGAACAATTGCACAGCATGTACGTGCAGATAAATTTAGAAAAACAAAGGCACAAAAGGATGACCTCGGATAGAATGCCAGTCCAGTTTGTGAGGCGAGAGCCTCTGTTTTTGGTGGTAGAGAACTGCCCAGAAGAGGTAAGAGGCATTATTTTACAGCAGATTAAAAGTTGCTTGGAGGAGAGAAAGTGAACCTACTATGAATATTTGTAATTGTTAAATATCCAGAATAACTGGACTTCACGCGAAGATGCGTCTCTTTACAGATCATGTGATCTTAAGCTTACAACCACAGCAATGCAAGTTCAAGTTTTTAGAATTGCTATTTGAAGAAAATTGCTGAAGGGTGGAGTTGTCTGTCTATTCTCCCTACAAAGACATTACTTCGATAACAAGTAGTTTTTTTTCTTACAAGAGGGACCAAACTATGACGGCAACAATTTATCTGAATAGAAAATGCGTTGTTACCGTTTCTAAACAGAGTGATAGAGGGCATCGCCACAATCCTTTTTTTTTTAAAAAATAATAATACCGATGATGACAGTACTAAGTAGATCAACTGATCAGCCGACAGCAGGCATGAAGACAAACCTAACTAAGATTATGCTAGAAGCAAAATTGGATATTTAGGGAAAAAGAGGAATTAGGAGTTACCATTTCCAGCTTGCATTTTGAGCTTCTGAGGTGTATCGGTGTCAAACTCCCCTTCCACAATCTAATTTCCATATTACTTGGAACTTTTTCAGAAAAGAAGATTAAGATACCTGCCACTACATTCAGAATACTTATTATACCTATGGTTTAATGAGAGAGAGGGAGAGAGAGAGGGAGAGACAATCACGCATTTTTTTTTTTGAATCCACAATTATGAGGAATGACCGTGTAAAATTCTCTGCAAAAATTTATGTCCAACAAACATTAAGAAAAAAGTTTTCCAAACTTCTTTCAAGCCCGAGTTTGCATCCCAGAGCATGTTTATTTTTTGTCGTTCTAATTATACACAAAATTCAAGTATAAAAAAGTTATTTTTTCTTACTTTTCTAGTGTTTCGATGGATTCTATGTACAAACCTCAACCTGGACCATGGAAATAAACATATTCTAAATACACCGTGAATGATGCTGCTCATGTGCTTGCACTTACCCATTTAGTTCAAGTTTTAATCTATTTATTGTCCAAATTATATCAGAAATCGTCTTCAAAACATCATAACCCTAAATAAATTAAAAAAAAATTAAAGAAAAACCCAAAAAGATACCATCTTATGCATAATAAAAGTTAAAGCCTTGATAAAATAGTAGTAATAACCACAATGCATCATTGATTCATCAATTCTAATATACACTAGCTACATGATACGGTTAAAAAATTAATGTTTTCTTCTAAATGCAAGAGTTTTAAAGTAATTAATAACTCGACAAGATTAAGATTAAAGTACATGGAGGTTAATTGTATAAATTATAAACAACAATAATATAACAACAATAATAAAGAAAAAAGAGAAGAAGAAGAAGTTGATGAGAACTTTGAGATGAAATATCAATTTGAGGATTAAATAATAATAAAAACAAATATCAAGGTTAGAGGATCCACTAATAGTATTTTAAACAAGTATATTATAAACTCTTTTTATTACTCAATTGGAAACCATACATAAAGAAGGTTTTAATAAGATTATAAGTTGTTAATATAATTACATTAGTTATCTTATTCTAATAATGCTAATACTTGTAAATATTGTCAAATATTCATGATTATAACTTATGTTAACAATAAATCAAGTTCTTTTCATATCACATGAGTCGGTTATACCATGCGGTTTGTGCTATGAAAGGCCCAAGTATTTGTTGTATCAAGGTTATACAACATAAATTTATACTAACAATTTAACAAGCAAAGTATTAAAAGTGAACAAGATAACAAATACAAAACATGTTAGTATTAAATATTAAAGTTCATGTTGAGTTTACACTATACTTATTCTTACACCATTAGTGTAACCTTTTCACATTGACATAATAAACTTAGCTAAACTTAATAAAATACAAAAAACATAAATAGTTTCTAATTTTAGTCTATAAAAAGGAGGTATTTGTCATGCATTTAGACATCTTGGTTTCTACATCAAGATCATGCTCTTGTTTTCTTTCTTTGTATTTTTTGTAATGTTTATGCGTTGCTTTCATTAATATCAAGTTTATACCTTTCATTTACTTAGTTAACTTTTATTTTATTTATATTTTTATTTTATTTATATTTTTATTTTATTATTTTTCTTTCTTTCTTTCATTATGCTTAGTTAAGTTTATTATGTTAAGGTGAAAAGGCTACACTAATGGTGTAAGAATAAGTATAGTGTAAACTTAATATGGACTTTAATATTTGATACTAACATGTTTTGTATTTGTTATCTTATTTACTTTTTAATACTTTACTTGTTAAATGACTAATCTAAATTTATCTTGTGTTAACTTGGTACAACAAATATTTGACACTCTCATAGCCCATACTGTATGGTCTAACCAATACCTGAGCTATGAAAGGAACTTGATTTGTTGTTAACATAAGTTATAATCATGAATGTCTGACGAGATTTACAAGTATTATCATTAATTGAATAAAATAATTAATGTGATCATATTAACAACTTATAATATGATTGGAACATCTTTTGTATGTGATTTCCAATTGAGTAATAAGAGTTTATATTATAATTGTTTGACATACTATTAGTGGAATCTCTAACCTCGATATTTGTTATTATCATTATTTAATCCTTACATTAATATTCCATTTCAAAGTTCTCATCTTCTTCTTCATCTTCCCCTTCTTTATCTTTATTACTACTACTACTACTACTATTATTATTGTTGTTGTTATTGTTATATTGTTGTTATCTATAATTTATATAATTAACCTCCCTGTAGTTCGATTCCAATTTTGCTGGGTTATTTATTACTTTGATACTTTTGCACTTGTAAGAAGACATTAATTTTTTAGTCGTGTCAAGGCATAAAAATTTTATTGTAAGGAGAATAATTTTAGCATTATGCAGATTCTCAAATTAAAGTTATAATTATCTTACACAGTTAGTAGATTCTCAATTGTTTGACAAATATAAACAACAAAATATAAAAAAAATATAACTAGTTAGTAGAGTCTCAGTCCAGTTAATATAGATAAAGAGGATTAATGGATTTTGAATAAATATGTGGACTTAATTTATTTAGTTATTTTTTTTTTAAAAAACTCTCAAATCTTCTGGAAACCAAAAAACTTACCATAAATCATCAAAACCTTGTAGCTTGAAGGGAAAAAGAAAGAATAAAATTAGGAACTCATAAGCTAGAAATAATTTATATTCAAGCCAAAAAATTACTTATATTATTATCATTATCATTATTATTATCATTATCATCATCATCAAGAGGGAGAACAATAAACTTTGTACCACGCATATTTGTGAATAACAACTCTCAATTCCTATATCCAGTTTGAATTTGAGTACGTTTTGAGTATGTCTAATGAGGTGGTAATTAGAATAAATAAATTGTTATAGATATATCTAAAAAGACAACACAAATTACTAAAAACTTATTAATTATATGAATGTAGTTGAATAATTTATTGCTATCTCACAAAATGTAAAACAACCCTAACCAAAAATCAAAAAATATTGCAAAACATACAGGAATCCTAAGAGATCTACAAGCCAAATAAAAAAAAATGTGTTATGAGCCAAAAGAAGCTGAGGTTAGCATGAGACGAACAAAAGAATGCAGATAAGACAAGCTAATTGCCATCTTTTCAATCTTGGTCGCTAGTATGGTTGGGATGTGTTTACAATTATTTTCACAAACTCAAAAGTTGTTTGGTGAAAAAACCAACCCCTTTGCAAACTCAAAAGATTTAAATGAAATGAACTAGAAAACATTTAAAATTAAATATATATATATATATATATTTCTTACCTTAGCTTGTAAATTTTAGGAGCAATGGCTTCATCTACTAGGATTACGTTCCTGGGATACCAAATTTCTTGGTTTTTCAAGCTTTAAAGAAAGAAGTTATGGAAGAATAATAGTTATTTTCTTTTGATATTAATAAAGTTATTATATATATATATATATATATATAACGTCTTGTTTGGTCTACTAGGTAATGGATTGATTCTTGATTCGATTAAATATTGTATGTTTTTGGTATTTACTAGTTTTATGTCCAATCTGAACCGGTCCAACCATCAAATCAAATGGATCCCAGTTTAACTCGCTCGGCTTAACTGTGTCAGTGACCACTTTTCATCTGTCTCCTTTTAATTCCCATTGCCTATTTTTGGGTAATTTTCTGCAATGCAATATAATTGGAGACGAGACTTGCTAGTTTGATGGACACAGGTCATAATTAGAGAGAGAGAGAGAAGAAAAGGCAATAGAATGATTCTACCGTGTTGTTTAAGGTTTTGAATGATGGGAGCTGCAATGGCTGGTAGTGTTTGTTGCCTTCCAATTTATTTATGAAATTGGTATTGCTGCTTGTTTTAACTTTTAACCATTATGTGTTGACAGCGTTGCTTTTCATCATGCCACGCATGCTTGGGAATTTGGAAGATTCAGGGGGCCACCCTCTCAATAGGTCCAACTTACAAGTGCTGACTGAACAAAAACTAAGGGTGTGTTCGTTGGGCTAACAAGGGAGGGAAAAGATGGAGGCGGCCAATCCGCCCAAATTGGTATAATTGAATTTTGCAAGTGGGAAAGGAAAAGAGAGATTCTTTCAATCCCACCCTCTAGACCTCATCCATCCTCACAGGCATCTCTCCTAACAAACAGACCCTAAAGCTTTAGTAGACAGTCGAAGATCTGTCGATGTTTGCCTGGACACTCACCTTTTCATTAATGTCGCCTGGTCCATTTATAAAACTATCTCAACTGAAATTGCCAGGCATCCAGTTTGCTTGCTTGCCTGATTCCCTCTAGGAATGTGATGGTGGAAACAGCTAAGCTAAACAAGTGGTGGAGATTTTTCGGGGGCTGAGAAAGTGCAATTAATCAAATATTGTTCGGCTTCTTATAACTGTCATGCCTCAAAATATCCACTGAAAATGCTCAGTCTGTTTGTGTATCAACAATGTGATTGCAACTGGCAACAACATTATCTAATTTAATCCGCCACACAGCACTCGCATGAAATTACTGTTCAGTGATTTTCAGAAGCAAAAGAAAATATGACAGGAATAATTCATAACTACTATGATACATTAAAAATCTTAACCTCATATTCAAACTAAGATTAAAAAGTATATAGGGAACAGTTACAAGAAGTTTAAGATCCTAGTGTTAGCTCTCTCCTCCGAGTAGCCAAAAACCACTTCATATTTGTCTATTTCTTGGCATAGGTAATTAACATTGAGTTCTGCTGTAACTTGAAACCCTGAAGTGCATGCATAGCGACTGTTGATTGCATCTCGTCTCCGTACTCCACAAAGGCAATCCCTGGCTTTGTTTCCACCATCCTGACCTCCTTAAAACCAGCGTACTGCTGGAATAACATTTGCAGCATCATTGTAGTAGTCTCATTGGGAAGATTTTGAATAAACAGAATGCTATTTGGAGGAGCTGGAGCCTCAGGGACCATAGATTTCACACCACCTAGATAGGGTATTTGAGAAAGCTGCAAAATTTTGAAGTAAAGGTAAGGATCATGCTAAGAGATATTGGACATCCTTCTCAGAACAGTGGAAAATGACAACAAATTGCCAGTTTCAGAAAACAGGCTGCATCCTTGTGAATCCCATAAATGAACTCTTTCACTAATTTATGGACGTGGAACTAATTTCCAGGAGTAGCTTCTCACTAGAAAAGGCAACTAGCAACAGATTGTTTCCATTCTGTGAGTCTAACTGGATGATGTAGTTGGATAAGTTAATCAACATAGTAGAAGCAAATAAATGTTTTCCATCAGTAAATAGAAGTTAGATTCTAGATTGAGCAACTAAAAATTTAATCCTCTTTGCCTAGTTCAACTTCAGTTTAAATATATTGACCTGCATCTTTACTTTAAAGCCAACTTAATGGTCAAATGCTAATATCAAATTGACTTACAACAGCTGAATTTCAGGTGAATCATAATCACAAACATGGATCCAATTAATCTAGATACAGAGGAAAATGAGGTTAACCTACAAACCACATTATAAAGAACCTAGTAGTGGTAATCCTAAGAAAGCAAAAAATATGCTTACGGGAGGTGTTGTCCCGTAGGCGCCGCCATATGCAGGAGTCAGACCCACTCCCACTTGATTAGTATCATGTTGATCTTTCTTCTTTTTCCCTGCCATTTGAAAAATATAGATCTCAGAGGGAAATAAATCAGAGACAATCTACACATTCATACATCTATCTCAGATTGGTTTCTTTCCTACTATTTAAAAAGGAAAAGGACAAAAAATAGCATGCTGCACAATTCAGTTACTATCAAGCATGCTTGAAAAAACAAAAAGACAAATAAACCCCTAGATGCTAGTTTAATTTTTTAAGGGTAATTAAGTAAACTTATGGTGCTGAAAAAAAAATACTGATTTGTTGCAAATCAATTTGGTAATGATCAATGGGTCATGTGAAAAAGACCTTGCTACCTTAATCAGAAAGAATTTGTTCTTTAAAGGAGTAGTGGGAGGAAAATAGAACTTTAAAAAGTTCAAGAACCACAAACTAACATCCAAATGGAATCTAAGTCAGAGGCTATAATATTGGATATTCAGCCTAAAGCTTAATAAACATAAAAAACTCTGTAGATCTAGTAGGACACATCATAATCCAATGAGATATGGACTTAAGCTTTCTAGAGTGGAGACAGAGTCATCATCAACGTAGAATGTGTAGTGCAGGAAGCTGATATGTGGAGGATTGGTTGTAGAGGTTCTTAGTAACAACTTGTTTTGTGCTATACATATATATAATTAGATGAACAAGTCACTCTTTCTATAATCTATATGTGAAGGCTATGAAATTGCCAAGTCAGACAATAAATTAATAATTATAGACAATAAATATTTTTTTTTGTGAAAAAAAAAAACAAAAGTGCTACTACTCCCCCTTGTGCAAACACAGAAACAAAAGCACGATATAAAAAGATGCTTAGCATTTATCATTGAGCTTCTTTCTATCATTCACTAATACACAGAAAAGAAACTGTGTGTGTTGTTATGGGGGGNNNGGGGGGGGGGGGCGCATCTTACCTTTTTCCTCATGCCTCCTTCGTTTTTCCCGTGGAACAAAAGTACCATCAGCCTTTGCTACAATATCTGATTTAGTTTTTGCATATTGTATTCTCTGCATTAGAAATATTGTTTGGCAACATTAATTCATTGCAGAAGAGAAGGATCCATGCTTTACAATTGTTGAAACATATAAGTATAAGCTCAGTAAAGCGAGAAAAGGAAAACAATTCTGTGCCAACAGATTAAACAACAACAGAAAAGGCTAAAACAAGTGAAAAGGTTCTTCTATACTTCTACGTAGGAAGGATCAAAGTCCACCCAGAAAACCGTCCAAGAACCCCTATAGTTTTACTGATTGATGATGCATTACCTTACATGCAAACTAGCATCTAATTATTTTCCAAGTCAAGCTATGGACTAGCGATGCTTACAGAATAAGAAATGAGCAGATAAGCACTAAAAAGGGCAGCTTATCCTTCAGCACCAGAGGGGCCAAATCTGGGTCCATTTGAGCGCTCTAATTTCAAAACATTAAAAAGAGAAACAAAAACTAGATGCTCAAACTAATAATACAAGCATACCATGGGCTTATCATAAAAGGGGAAAGACTGCATTTGCCTCATGGCATTAGAGGCGGACTGAACATCCTCAAAAACAACCCAAGCTTGCCCTTTGTGTTTCAATGTCTTGAATGCCAATATCTCCAGTATCTTCCCGAATTGCGAGAACACAGCGTGCAGAGCTTTCTTCAACTCTTTTTTTTTTGGTTTTCAAATCAGACATTACCACATAATAGAAACTCTATATATATTGAAATTTAATTAAAAAGAGAGAGAGAGAGAGAGAGAGAAGGGAATTCGGGCATTACCATCGATTTTGATTTTTTCGTTGAGATTATTGATGTAAATAGTCATGTTCGAGGGGACTTCAGTACCTGTGCTACTATTATTATTGATATTATTATTCACATCAGCCATGTCTTTTCTCTCCAGCAACGCCATGATTTCCCACTCTTGATTTCTTTCTGAGCCAAACTGGGGTTTAATCAGATTTCTCGAGGGTTCTACACATTTGCCCTAAAAATAATAATTGCAATCAAAAGGAGGAAGGGAAGCTCATCTGCGTTGGGCCCAACTTGTCTACCCAATCCACCCTCGTGGGTTAAGCAGTGAGATATCGGCTTGTGTTGTTCGGCCGATGAGAATTACTTTGGCCCATCATAAGATAGAGTCCATTTTTGGTTCGGCCCATTACTCAAGGCCCTCACTTTGGGATCTCGGATTGGTTCGATCAAGTCTCCTGAACCAACCACTTGAATTTGACCCCTAAATTCTTGAAGCAGCATTTATGACTTCGTAGATAGCACGTTATTTTTTGCGCTTGGACCGAAATTGTTTTGAAAGTGAAAACGATAATATTTGAATCGTGAAAATTTTTTTTAGTGACATTATTAAATTTAAAAATAATAATTTAAATTTGAAAACTTTTGACTTATTCTTTATTTAACCTAAATTTTAAACTAAAAATATAAAAATTATCCTCTATGATCTTGTTGAGTGGATAAATTAAAAAAAAACATATTATATTAATTTTACGTAACCTGTTAAATCTACGGGCTTCAATGAAATTTTATATTTATTTTTATTATACAATAAAAAAAATATAAAAATCAAATTATTATCAATATAATATTAACTAAATCAAAAATTCAAAATATATATAAAAAAAAGGAAGAGAAAAAGCTTGTTACAACAAAGTCCGGATCCGTGGGTCTTGGAGGCTAGTAAATTATGAGATCGAGCTGGATTTGAACCTGTGCAGGCATGTTGCCAATACATTTAAAGTTCGTCCCTATTAACCGCTCAGACATCGACCCAAGAAGGGAAAAGATTCATACCTTTTAAGAACCCCCATCAACCTCCTTTCATAATATATTTTTTTTATTTATATGGGGTATCCGGGCCAGCTTACGCATATCACCACTAATCTATATAGCCCATTAAATATTTTATAAGTTCAATAAACAGGTAAGATATTACAGGAACGACAAACATGCATAATAAAATTTGAACTCAATTATTAAAAAAAAAAAAATTACTTCCACAGTTTATAACCTCAATTGCATAATATCTTATTTTCAAGGGAAGTCGAATCCCTGCTACTTACTTGGAAGAAAAATATCCTGAATCATAGATATACTCGATGCTAGCTTTTAAAAAACCAGAGGATAAGGATAAGGATGGGCTTCCCTGGATACAAAAGGAGACCACGAGAAAACAAGGGCCGACAA
The DNA here is from genome assembly GCA_015708895.1 of Populus ilicifolia. Lineage (NCBI taxonomy): Eukaryota > Viridiplantae > Streptophyta > Magnoliopsida > Malpighiales > Salicaceae > Populus > Populus ilicifolia. Next base: position 56,178 of record SRLM01001759.1, on the reverse strand, counting down.
TTCAAGTAATATATCCTAGGGCTTCTTCGGTTTAAACAAATCTAACTTATATATTCTCCTTGTCATCTCTGGCAACGCTGATTAATGCTATGCTAGCATTAAAAATAAATTTAAAAAAAATAAATAGAAATATTATTTACAGCTAAAGTGACACGATAAATGGAAGCTAATGAGGCTCGAAGAGGAGCTCTTTAGGCAAAGTACGTAGAGGTCTAGTGTTGGAGCAGCAGCTATCAAGAAGGGAAGGATCTGTTACAAAAAGGGCAGAAATCTTTACAGCTAAAGAACTCCAGAAAGCCGCTGACAAGTACCATGAGAGTAGAATTCTTGGCCATGGAGGTTTTGGTACCCAGATTGCAACAGATGGAAGAACTGTTGTAGTCAACAAGTCCAGAACAGTCGATCACAGCCAAATCGAGCAGTTCATCTATGAGGTAACTTTGATTCCTTTTTGGAAAAAAAGACAGAGAATTCAGTGGAAGCTTTGATTCAAGCTTTCATGCATGCTGCCATAATTTTTGTTTAAAAATATTTTTTTATTTAATTACATGATGAAAAAAAAAAATTTGTAGAGAAAACAAGAAATAGAAAAGAAAATGTTAATTTTATGACGTTTTATTTTTTATTATGTAATCTTTTTAACAAAAAAAAGGTTTTTTTTATTGACGTTGTTATAATTTATTGAATAAAAATTAACGCCAATTAAAAAAAAATTCTGAAAACTATTATACTTTGAGCTACAAAGAAATGTATGTTTTTAATAAAAACCCTAATATTTTTATTAAATATTATGATCATTATTTTATAAATAAAAAATTATTATGATCACGAAAGAAATGTATGTTTTTAATAAAAACCCTAATATTTTTATTAAATATTATGATTATTATTTTCTAAATAAAAATTTATTATGATTATAAAAATAATAATTTCTAGTGATTTAAAAATTTATTATGATCATAAAAAAAAATTAGTGACTTTCTCTCCCAAATATAGGGATGAAAACATCAAACGAATGAAGTTTAGCATTAAAATATTAGAACTCTTAAAATATAGGGACAAAAAATAAAATAAAAAAGTAAAAACTTCAGAAATCAAGCTGTAATTTATGCGTCCCTTGAACAATAAAAAAGGGGAAAAAATCTATTTTTTTGTTTTAGAGTTAAATTAAGTTCTTTTTGTTTTAATTTTTAATTAATAAAATTAAATTATATTTTGTATTATTTGGCAACATGCATCAATTTATTATTGAGATATTTTTTGACATCCCTTAACATGTAAAATGCAACAATTTAAAATTAAATTAAAAATTATATAATTTTTTAATGAAAAAAAAAACTTCCTCAGCTGCGTTGTGGCAATCCATAAAGCAATTGAGTCTACTCCACAATAATAATAATAATAAAAGAAAAAGAAGAAGAAGAAATACTGTCTTCATTTAGTTTGGTGTTTTTTTAATTATTATAATGACCCCGACGCTTGTAATTAACTCAAAGGTCGCTTTGCATATTTTGGTAAACAACAAAGCGCAGAACCTAACTAGAAAAGGAAGGTCACGTGACCAGTACAGAATCGTTGCAATTAGTCTGAAGTTGACGTTACTCGAAAGCTACAGTTAAAAGTTCATCCCATGGCCGATGCCTAATTCGCAAGCCTTTGAGCTGAAGCCTTTTAGGAAATTAGAGGATAAGAATGGACGAAATTTGGCACTTGTCAATTTCCAAGTGGCGAGCGGACTTTTTCTTCACGTATGTGTAGAAAGGCGTTGCTTTGATTGGGTTCATTTCGCGCCCATCTTGGTCACCTTGAATGCTAAAGTTTAGTTTATCTAGATGTAATTTTGCTTGAATATAACGATTAAAAAGTATATTAATTGCAATTAGATTTTTAAAATTTTAATAACACACATTGATCCATTACACTAGCAAACCATGTCCACCAACAAGCTTAAAAACCTCTCTATAAAAACTTGCATTTAAACTTTAAAATGATAAAAAAAAAAAATACCATGCCGAGCAAGTACGCTCATATGACTTAAGTTTATAAAATATTTTGATCAAAAATTCAATCATATCAATTAATTTATCATTCACTCATTATTTGTTTCAAACAAGTTAATGCTAAATTTATAATATTTTTATTTTATTTTAGATAATAATTTTCAACAAAATCATAATTTTAAAATTGAATGGACTCTATTTTTCTAAAATAAATTTCTAATGCAACTTCATTGAATACAAAGGCAACAATGAGAAAATAAGGCAAGTGACGGTCTTTGAGAAATATTCTAGGACTATCTAATTTAAATAAATATAACTTATATTTGCCTTATTGTTGTTACTTGTCATAAAAATGAGTTTGTTTTCTCTCAATCATTTATTCCATTGGCTATGAGAAATAAAAACAAAAGGTGGACTAAAGATTTTACTTTAGATCTACTCAAGCTTTTGAAAAAATGATCTATTATCTTTTTTTTTAATGGTTTGACAAATAGATTTTATATGAATATGTTAAAATATTTCTATATTTATCTAAATTTGACTTGTTAAAAAATCTATATGTTAATCTATTGTACTTTTTTCCTAGTTAAAACTAAATTTTAAGAATACTTTATTGAATGTAGTTAATATTGTTCAACATATAATAATTAAACAAGTGAGGGTGCATTATTTAGTTTATCTACCAACCAATAAATTGACCAAGAAACACAAGTGTTAATATATGTTAAAAATATATACATGCAATATTATATATTAAGGCAAACTTACAATCAAAACTAAAAATTAACATGCACGATCCAGTATATATCCATTCTTATAATTAATATCAAATTAAAGTTTTAATATGCATTCTAAGCATATAAAATATTTAGACTTTAATTGAAATAAAGTAAGGTAACAAGAGCTTTTAGAATTTGATTAAAATGAATGTGGTTATTATTAAAAATTAATTATTTTTTCTTAATATTTTAGTGCTTTTTATTTGGTGTAGACAAGATGTTTATAATAAACTTTCCAAGATTCCAATACTATTATCTTATTTAAATGCATTTCTAAATAAGATCCATAAACATAAACAAAAACAAATTAAGTATATCTATACAAAGAACAAACCCACTTAAATTGAGCTAAAATCAAAGGAGAAAACACTAAAAATTAAGGTGAGAAAGAGCTGTAAAATTTGTTTAAACTTTTGTAGAAAATGCTTTCTACATTTCCTTTTTCATAGTGGGTTTTGAAACCAAAACTAATAAATAATTACTTATGATATTTATAAGAATAAATTCTATCCATAATAAACTAATAAAAATTGATTACTCATCGTAAAACCATAATTAATCCTTATAGTTTTAGCTTTAAATTTGATTTTTTTTTTAAAAAAACCATATAAATTTTGAAAAACCAATAAGATTTTATTATTCATAGCTTAAATTGAACAAAACAATAGGTGGCAAAAAATATTTATTTATAGGCCTGAGAGTTATAAATCCAAGGCCAAAATAGATTGATAAAAAATAATTTTTTATAACTTAAAAAATTACTTTACAATAAACCCAAGTTATGCCCAGTCAAAATCTTAAGTGCAAGCCGAGTTAGGCCATATGTATGTGTGACTTAAAGCTCAAAGCCCACTAAACTTAAGTCTTCTCATTTACCAAAGTTTGATTGCTCTTTATATTTAATTTTAACTCCTCATTTTTCTACTAAATAAATAGAAGAAAACTAGTTTATTTTTTATATCAGATAAAGTTGTAAAGGGTTTTGAGTTTCTCAAATCATGTTATCTAAAGCGTTTTAAGATTAATTTGCTCTTCACCCACATTTTATTTTAATCATATTAGTATTTTATTTTAAAGATTTTATGTTAGAAATTAAATTTCAAAAAAAGTATTTCACTCCAAAAGTGAGTGGATCCCACTTTTTAATTTGGCCTAAAATACGTTCACTAACCATATCTTTTAAACAATTTTTTTTAAATAATCTCTTATATGAATGAAAATTATCTAACCAATATAAAGGACTTTAATTTTCATTAAGAGATATTAATTCAGTGGATCATCATATTAGGATATGTTATTTTTTGCTTTGAATGTTTTTTAATGAAATACTATTAAATTTACTTAGATAAATAGTTAATGCAATGTCTTGAACTACTCAATCTTTTATGTGAATCAATATAATAATACTTACACAGTTCTTTATCTACGAATTTTCTTTAGTTCTCATTGCTGTATTTATCTTGGCCATTAACAACACTTGAATTAATGAGTGCTATAGAGGATGAAGCTTTAAAAAAAAAATTCTCAAAGAAATGAACATATTTCTCATTAATATAAGTTGTCTTTCATTAAAAGTATTTTGTTATGCTCCTCTTAATATATCAAGATATAAAGATTATTAAGATCATAACTCACTCTTTATCATACCGCAACTAACACCTATTTCAACATCTGAATAAATAAGAAATAATAATTTTTAAGTGCTACTGAAAATATTATATAATTTGCCTTTCCATTTGAGCCTAGAATGAGATTTCTAATCAATAAGGTATGATTACCATCATTGTACTATTTTATTTTGAAAGACTTTAAATGCATTCCTTTTGATGAATTACACATAAGATTTCTTGACAAACCTTTAATTAAAAGATATGTAATATTCTCTTTAATCTTATACAGTCAATGAAAATAATATCATTTAAGAGCAAGTGTTTGACAATATTATGTTTATGATGTAAATTTCTAGACTTACTGTTATACATATTCCCTTTAATTGTAGACTTACAATCATGGTGGACACAAATTATCTGAAATGGTTTGGCTAATATAAAACACCTATAAAAATTTCAAAGACATTTAGCTTACTATTTTGCTTTATTACGAGAAATAAATCTTATACCATTGTGAAAATTATGATATATATGTTCTTAGAGGATTTTCATAATACAATTGCTCCATTAAGTGTGAAAATATATCCATTAACGAATTTCAAATCCTTTGTATTGGATAATCAATTGGCATTGCTATATCCTTTTAGTATTGTCACGTAATGATTAGTACTTAAAAGTGCATTTTTATCAAGGTTTTATATCATCATTTTGCACTTGAAGTATCAATAACTCCTTAATTAAAACATGTTTTATAATAACATATCTAATAATATAAGATACCTTTAATTTATGGTAAATGCAGCCCTATCACATAAATAAAATGATTGATTGATGAATTTAAGAACTGAAATTGAAAGGACAAAAGGATGGCCAAACTTAGAAAAGAGATGTTGGTGCAGTCCAAACCGAAATACTATTTGGTTATTGGGTCATATTTGGAGCTATAGATCTCGAATTTAGGTCTACTTTGTATGAATCGAAAGGTAAGACACAGGTCTACAACTTTTATTGGAGCCCAAGATTTTAAAAGGTCATTTTCTAAGTCTAAATTATAGCAACAACAAAGAAGTCTGAATCTGTGCTACAGCCCGCGTACTATTCAGTGTTTGGCTGATATTTGGAGTTCTAGAAGTCTAAATGACCTCTATTTTGTTTTTTGGAAAACTGAGACAATTTCCTACAACTTTTATGTTTTTAAGTGGTTCCAATGCTTATATTATTAATAATGTTTTAGGCAGACAAAAAAAGATAAAGATTGTCACCAAGTTAAGAGTTAGTCACCCACTTATCAATTAGTCATCAAATCAATAGTTTCTAATTTTGACCTATAAAAGAGACATTTGTCATGTATTTAGGCATCTTAATTTTCAGATCAAGATCATGCTCTTGCTTTCTCTTTTTGTATTTTTGTAATACTTAAGTTTTACTTTTATTAATATCAAATTTATGTCTTTTAATTCTTTTCCTTTACTTAATTAACTTTTACTTATTTATGTTCTTATTTTATTTATTTATTTTTCTTTATTTCATTATATTTAGTTAAGTTTATTATGTCAAGGTGAAAAGAATATATTAATGGTATAAAAATAAGAATAGTGTAAACTTAATATGGACTTTAATGTTTGATACTAACATGTTTTGTATTTCTTATCTTGTTTACTATTTAATACTTTATTTGTTAAATGACTAATTTAGATTTATGTTGTATAACACTTGATATAACAAATATTTGGTATTTTCATAGAACTTACTGTATGGTATAACCAACACCTGAGCTATAAAAGGAACTTGATTTGTTGTTAACATAAGTTATAATCATGAATGTCTGACGAGATTTACAAGTATTAACATTAATCGAATAAGATAACTAATGTAATCATGTTAACAATTTATAATCTGATGGGAACCTCCTTCGTGTGTGGTTTCCAATTGAATAATAAGAGTTTATACTATACTTATTTGACATATCATTAGTGGATCCTTTAATCTTTATATTTATTGTTATCATTATTTAATCCTTACGTTAATCTTTAATTTTAAAGTTCTCATCATCTTCTTCTTCTTCTTCTTCTATTATTGTTATTGTTGTTGTTGTTACTATTACTATTACTATTACTATTATTATTATTATTATTATTTATAATTTATATAATTAACCTCCCTGTGATTCGAATTTGATCTTGTCTCGGTCCTTACATTAATCTTTCATCTCAAAGTTCTCATTACCTTCTTCTTTACCACCACCACCACCACCACCACCACCACTACTGTTATTATTGTTGTATTATTGTCATCTATAATTTATACAATTAACCTCTATATGGTTCGACCCCAGTCTTGTCGGGTTATTTATTACTTCGACATTCCTGCACTTGGGAGAAGATATCAATCTTTTGGTTGTGTTATGTGACCTGTATAATATAATCCATAATCCAAGATGTACCTTTTATATTTGAGTTTTTCTTTTCTTTTTAATGATCCATACTTAGATTAAATTTAATAAAGTTTATATTTGAGTACCCTTTATATTTGAGTATCTTTTGGTCGTCTTGTCATGATTAAAGTATAATATTTATTATACAAGATAACTTAGTGATATCAAGTTTAAGGATTACTTATACAGTTGTCACTGTCATGTAAGTCTTTCTATAGATACAAGTAATTTCTCTATATGAAATTATCATATGGCTTAGTTCAATGTACATGTTATATGACAAGAACCTATACATAAATTATAGGTATCCCTTATATTTCAACTTGTAAGAATAACTATTTTTTTATAAAAAATATATAATGTGTATCAGGCTTAATAACTCAAATTAATATCTAATCTTATTAAAGCATTGATTATGAATATTTATGAATAATACTTTAATGAAATAAAAATCTTATAATTATAATTATTTTTATAGTTTTCCTTATCAAATATTTTTTTTTAGAATTTTATCTTTTCTTTATATTCATTAATCATACATTAGCTTCATTAATGAAAGATAAGTGAACATTAAAGATAAAGAAAAGCTTTTATTAATTATAAATATATTTCGCATGAACAAAGTTAGTGTTCCATGCAACAATCAATTTGATACAAGATATATATACATGAACACATTGTATCCAAAATTGAATGTTAATTGTTTTTAAAGCTGAAGTTTAGTTTTATTTTTTTATTCCATATAGTTTTAACATATTTTTATCCATATAATTAATAAGTGCAAAATATACATATGTTTTTTTATTCCTTTTACATTATTTTTATTAATGCATTTCGAGCTTATTGGAAGTTATTTTTATGAGTTTGACATATCCAAGAGACTCTATGTTATTTTTATGAGTTTGACATACCTAAAAGACTCTATGAATTACTAAAAAATAAGAATTTATGCATTTTATATTTCAGACTTTACTTCTTATAACAGGTTTTTTAGCGATTTATAATTTTAGAATGTGAATATAAGCTTAATAAAAGTTAAAGTATACATATCAAGCTTTTTAGAAAGGTTTTATGGGCAGAAATTTGAGTCCAGTTAAACCTCTAATCAAACCAGTGAAATTAGGCTGAAATACTACTTGCAGCAGAATTCTCTATTTTCATACTACATATTCATATGGTCTATCTTGAGCATTAGATATAGAAATTATATGATTTAAAAGCCTAAAATTATGCACATATCCAAGAATACAACTTTTATGAAAGGTTATGGGTCAAATAAAAATTATTTTGAAGAAAAAATCATAACGCAAGCTAAAGGACAAAATTGGTCTTTTGATTTGATGAGGAATTAACAGTGTCTAGCATTCCATTATGGTTAAAAGTCTAACATAGAAATGATATGTCTTAAGATACAAGAAAGGTGCAAATCAAGTCTCTAATACTCCATTAATGAAAGAATACAACTAGAATGATTGAATATTATAAGAAACCAAGTTAAAAACAATGTCTAAATTATAACAGAGTTGTGATGGTAGCAAAGCCAGTTTTTAACATAAATTCTAATGGATTTAACCAATCTTAATGATTAGATAAAAAGATAATTAAGTAACATTAAAGACTTCTAATAAGGAAAAGAATCCTAAAGAAAGAAACAACTAATGGAGGGAATAAAGGAAGTAAATCATGACAAAAACAACTCTTTTTTGCTTTTTTACAATGTTCTTTTCTCTTTGTTTTTGTTAATTTTCTAGCAGCTATAAACTAAACTTTATCTTTCGATTTAAGAAGAATAGACATCATCTTCATTATTAAGTTGTGAGAAGTAACGTTATCACTATAATTCTTTCATATTCATGCTTATTAAATTGTTTTGATATAGTATATATTTGCTTTGTAGTTTCTTTTAATATGTAATTATTGTTAAGGACTAGAATAAGAAGCAAATGATATGATTGCTATAACTATCATTTTAATTTATTAGGAAGAAATAAACTAAGTTAAATTGCTCAAGTTTTTGAACAGTGCTTAAAATAAATTTTACAAACTATACTCCTAAGGCTATTACCGAGTGAATTAAAATTGTTTTTTAATATTAAATTTGTTTGATGATAAGAAATTGATAAGAAAGTCTTATCTAATTAATTTAATTATAATCTCCTCAATTCCTCTTAGATTTAAGAAATTTGTTTTCTTGAATTGAAAAGATATGTATTTTATTTTGATGATCAATAATTTTTTAGGAATATATATATATATATATATATCTTTTAACTGAGTTAATGACATATAATTTATTATTTTTATTTTTAGAATTTTGGTTCTTTAATTTGTGATTCATATACCCTGTTTTTTTATTTTAACATATTGCAAGAAGATTAAACAAAATTTCTCATAAGTTAGATTTTATTTTTATAATCATACTATGAATTTATTTTGTTTGTAATAGTAAAGTTAGATTATATTTTGAAGATTTCAACGATTGACCAACAATAATAGTAATTTTTTAAATTATATTATATAATCATAATTAACAAAAACAAAATCTTATGATACACATTTACTTATTTGTGTAATAAATAAATTATAAAAAAAACCAGAAAAATATTAATTTTAGAAGTAAATTAGTAACATTAAGAAGGAAGGGCAAAGTTTATCTAATTAAAACTCTGTTTACTAATATGATTTAACCTATTTTTTTATTTAAAAAAACATTAAATTAACCTATTTTTTTATTTAAAAAAACATTAAATTAACCTATTTTTTATTTAAAAAAACATTAAATTGATGATTTTAAATATATGTGTTTTAATATTTTGAAGAACTGATATTAAAAATAAAAATAAAAATATTCTAAAAAAATATTATTTTAATTTATTTTCAATTAAAAAAATACTTTTATAAAAATACTATCCACCAACATTACTAAACACGTACAAATACTTAGAAAAAGAATCCTATGAAATTATAAAGTGATCCCAAAATTAACAAAATGGAAGGGGAAACATAGGCGAAATTGCAGCCACCATTCACGTGGAAGGAAGAATCGTGGAAGGAAGAATCGTATATCTAGAAGGAAGGAAGTTATAGTTTCCTTGGACAGGAAGACCCAATGCCCAAAGACGCTCGTGATAGCGACGCTCAACAGCATGTGCCCATGACTTATGGCGGTAGCCACTAGCACCTCTCTCCATTATTCAATTCAAAATTGGGCTCCTCAAGCTAGAGCTCATTCTTCTCGAAGAGCCACTAGCTGCATCCGTTGGATGCATCTTTGCTTTTAATTGTCGACTCTTTACATGGTTGGAAACCTCCTAGGCCTTCCACGATCTCATGAGGCCAGGAATCCGTTTGCTTCACCCAAGTATCTCCTGACACGTGGACTGTTGCGCACTTAACATCGGCTGTAGTCATTAGCGTTTTCGGACACCGCACTCACCTCGATCTTTCTTCGTTCGAAAACAGTTTACTTCCTTCCTTCTTCTCCACATGCTTGATTATGATGTAAGAAAAGTCATTCCTCCTTTGCTGTCTCTCTCGACCGTCGGTTCATTGATCATTCCTTGAAGAGTCACAATAATCAGTTCAATTGTAAAGAGAAAATAATAATAATAATAATAATAAACAGGTAAGATATTTTACCGTGTTGAAACAATCGGCGATGTTTATTAGTTAGTTTTTTAAAATTGATATTTTCTCGTTCTTATTAAAAAAATAAAAGAGAATCTTAAGCGCACAAAAAGATAAGCTGTAAGTAACAGTCACCGCGTGGCAAGAAAAGAGAGGTTCGCTGCGTATATCTAGAAGCGTAATTTGACGGGGTCCGGCCGTTTCATACTAGTGGGGACGGGATTTACTCTTCAATCCTCACGCATCTCGCTTTCCCCCTCTTCTATATAAACCCCTTGACGCTCCCTTTTGTAACCACTCACATGTTCTGGGAAGCTTAAACAGAGAGAGAGAGAGAGAGCAGAGAGAGAGAGAGAGATAGTCTTTGGGTCCTTCAACTGCTGCAGAAGGTTTCTCGAAGAAAAAACAAACGAGTTTCTACGGCAGTTGAAATATATAAAAGATCCATCATCTCTTGTTTTCATAACTTATTTCACAAAGCTTGAATCAAATATCACACTGTATTTGTAGAATGGCTCGTTCTTTCTCAAACGCCAAGGTTATCTCTGGCCTGATCAACGAGGCAATCAAAGGCAGAGGATTCTCAGCTGTTGCATCCCAAGGAGCTGCTGTGTCCAAGGCAAGAAGCGGTGCTGCTGTAATGAAGAAAACAGGGGAGGAGGTTACCAAGACCACCGAGAAGATTTCCTGGGTTCCAGATCCTCGTACTGGATTCTACAGACCAGAGAATGTTGCTCAGGAAATCGATGCGGCTGAATTACGTGCTGCCTTCTTGAAGAAGCATTGATGAAATTACTAATTCATGCTATCAATAAAATCTGATTACTACTACAACATGTTATATGATAAAAAAAAGGGGGGGGGGGGGATCGATGGATATACGTGGGTTGTGGGGTGATTCTGATGCTTTGGCCTCGTGGGGCTCTCGGCTTGTGTTGTGACATGTTAAGCGGATCTTGGCTTGATTTGATTATTGTTATGTCACGCATCTCTAGCCCTCTCTGTTGTAAGGAAAGAAAAAGATTTCACAGATTTCTTATGTAATTTCTTCTGAGAAGTTTAACGATGGTTAATTACAATACAGTATTACACATGATCCCAGATTATCGATCTTTTTTCTTCTTTGTATACGAGAACTATTAATTGTTCATAACAGATGTGAGTAGAAAAATTGATTAAACTGATAAAATTAAAAAAATTAATAAAAAAACCGAATTAAAAAAAAAACTTAACTAAAATTGAAAAGAATTTTTGATTTAGCTCGATTTTAATTTTAAATATTTAAATTGAAATAAATTAAATCAGTTCAACCACATAACTAACTAAAAAAATAATATAAATAATTACTAACTGAATCCTAAAACAACATACACTCTGAGCCACCCCTCTTATTAACCTCCCTGCATCTTAATTAATTCTCCACTGCATTTTCTTCTCTCGCTCGCCACAAATTCAGCAGCCCCTCATTTTTTCTCCTGCTTCTTAATTATTTCACCATCACATTCTTTTCTCAACAAATTCATGAACTTTAGTAGCACCTCACCTCTCCTTTTTTCCTTTTGCCTCCTTGTATCTTAATTATTTCTTCATCAAATTCTCTTCTCTCTCTAACAGATCTATTCTTCTAAAAACACTAATTTAAGCCCTTATTTGGATCTAACTCACTTGTTATGGACAGATTTATTTTCCTTGTCATCTTGATTAATTTTTTATTTTTTATTTTCGTTGATAATTTCTGTAATTTATAATTTTGATTATAAACTGGAACCAGTCCTTGACAAATAAAAATGATATTTAATTTTTAGTTTTATCGATTTTTAAACAATAAAAATTAAATTAAAATTAGTTAATTTGAACCGACTTTAATTCAGTTTTTATTTTAAATTTTAAAAAATAATAATTTTAATTTAATTAATTTTTTCAAATAAAAATCAAATCAAATTAAAAATAGTAATTTCTAGTTCATAATATTAGCTATCGTGCAATCACTGTGATGGCCTGAGTGATGTGATTTTTCCCTCACGGAAAGATTTTTGAGGGAAAAAAGGGGAAAGCAAAACGAAAAGCCTGAAGGCAGAATTGCCTTTACCAAACTATTTTGGTTCGCGTGGTAGCACGCATGGGTGGGGGCAAAGCTTCGCCTTTCTACCAATGATGCTCTCTGCTCGGCAAAACCCTTGAAGCAGGGTGTATATTTTGTTTTAATTATAGTTTAGAGAGTGTTTGATTAATTAATGTATATTACAATTTTAAATGGATCTAACTGAAAATGGATCTCTCCCCGTAGCAACCCTCCCCTCCCCTTTTCCTATCGTTAGCGACTTTCTTTCTCTCTCCCTCCCCCCCCGCAACGAAACCCTTAAAAAAAAACATCGATATAACCCATCTCTCTCTCTAGCCTTAGATCGCCACCCCTCTCTCTTTCACTCCCCATCTCAACTCATCCAATTTTCAACCAAAAACTGTCACTATTTATATTCTACATTTACCTCTATTAATTTAATATTATTTATGCTAATTTGTATTAATTTGATTTCATATCATGTTAGGGTTCTGAAATAGAGATTAGGTTAATTAGATAGAATTTGAGTTGATAACTAGATTATTTTATAAAATAATCAATGATTTTAGAATGTTACTAATTATAAATTAACAAAATTATTTTGGATGAGTTAATGTTGATTTAGGTTAAATTATAAATTATACCGAATTACATATAAAATAATAATATTAGCTATCACATACATGAATTTGATTGATAATTTTGTTATGGTAATGAAATTTGATGAATGTAGGTATTCACTAATTAATTTGATAAATTTAGGTTGCAGCCAATTATACTAGCATTATGATTTTATTAATAAATTATGCACTTAGATTAACCAAGATATTAATAAATTAAAATTGTATTTTGTAATATTGTTTCATAGAATGTCTAGTACTTTTTTAATATTATGATTCCATGCTAGCATTAGTATCAATAACAACAATGATATCACTTATAATAGATGAAGTCATGAATTCCCAACTGCTACATTAGACACATCACTTAACAAGTTAAATAAAATGTTATATGATTAACTTCCATGGAATATATTCAAAATTGAAGTTGAAATTACTTGGAGGATATTATAAATCAGGGTTAGTCAAGTTTGTTATATCAATGTACCAATATGTAGTCATGGAAATGTAAATTCAATGTTTGGATTTGCGAGGTTTAATAAGATTGATATGTTGGAGCTCTATTTGAATAGCAGACCTAGATAAAAAAAAATTCTTCTAGTATGAAGATGACTTAGGTTCTTAGCAACTCTCAAAGAACTACACAAGCATCACGAGCAGCTAGTTCATCTAGGTTGGGTGGTAATGTAAGTAAAAAAATATTGGTGCCAGAAATTATTAATATGAAACCTTAGTTAGGTATGATATCTACTCCATATTGCTATGAAGAATCCAAACTAAATGACGGTAAAGATGATCAAGATGCTTGTGTGACCGCTATTATAGTGGTTTACAAGGAATGATTGAGACACAATGTGACTGCTAATACTAAGTAAACATCTAGCTTATAATTGGATGTTTTAATAAGTTGAACCCCAACTAAAAGTCATGAGGCAAATCGCTACTACTCACTTAACTAAGAATTTGCTTTATTTGCAAAAACTAAAATGCATAAAGGCATTAATCTATACTCAATGTACTTATGCATGAGCAATATGTAAAAGTCATGGTAAAGTAGTAAAAGAAAATATATCTTAAGATTAAAAAGATATAAATAAATAGGCAAATAATCAAACAAACAAAGCTCAGTTTGGCCAAACAAGTCTCCAATGAGTCGTTATCCTGTCATGATATGTATGATGTTGAATGATGGTGGTGTCTCTTAGAAGTTAAGAGAGTTTTGGGTTTAATCATAAAGTTATGATTTTGAAGTTCGGAAGTCACAATCTAGTATTATGATTAATGAAAAATCTAATGGTTTGTGAGAGTTTGAGTAAGGAAACTAGTTGTGTAATGGGAGGATGCATCATACCTTACCTAAGATAAACTACATTGCATATTGATTGTTTTCTAAGTAATGTTTCTATTTGTTGGTCTTGTTTAAAGTCTAATGTAGATCTCCATTTGTGAGGAAAATTTTACCTTATTAGATTAAGTCCTAACAATTATAATGTTCATATTTCTTAGATATATTTAATTCCTAACATCTTGAATAACAAACTAATTGTTGTGAGATTTTTAATATTTTAGTCAAATCCTAATAGATACTCCTAAACTGATTACAATATTTATTTAGCTTTTTTAAAACATGATAAAAATGTGATTTTATCTTTAAAAAAAACATGCATGACAAAACTTTAGGATTTGGCCATATGGATAAAAAAAAATTATTTTTTTAAATAAATATATTTTTTTATTTTTTTGAAAAGAAAATCAAATATTTTAATACTAGGTTTGTATTTTATTAGGTAAATCTATGACCCGATATTAGACAATTATTTTACAAAACACATGTGATGGGGCCCACCTATAATTTTAAAAATTCTCTTTTGAAAAATTTAATTTTTTTTTTAAATTTTTTGTTTTTAAAAAATGGGTTGCTTAGGCCCAAAGCCTAAGCTCGGCTTGGTCATATTAGTTTGGGCTAACAATTGGCCTAAGAATCCTCTCTCTCTCTCTCTCTCTCTTTTATTGGGCATAATGAAGCCCAACCATCTGAGCAGAGCTGAAACAGGTCCAACTCAAGTAACATAGTCACTGACCCAAGCTAGTGACTATGTTAATTAATTGCATTACATGCGGAACATGAATTCATGTTCTACATGTAGTGGCCATGAAAGGTTTACAATAGGGGGAAGAGATGAAGGTTACCTGGTATGAAGGTGGTGTGGCTGTCAGTGGAGGAGGTCTAGCTTGTAGTTCAAGACAAGGCTAGAGATGTTGATAGAGATTATCGTGTAGAGGAAAAAGAAAAACTTTATAATGGTGTGGTTACTCATAAGGGGAGGTGGAAAGGATGAGTTGGTGAAGGAGATACACGACTGGTGGTGGAGGAGATTGGTATTGGTGAGGTTGTAATGGCTAAGGATGCGATGAAGGGAGATAAGAGCAGTAATGGCAGGAAAAAAAACTAGGGAGAAGTTGATTTTTTTGCCCATTTTACACTTAACGTTCTCGTTTCTGAATGCCCAAAATCCACTTCTATTTATAAAGGATGAGAGAGAGATATCTTGTATTTATTAGGAACCAATCTTAGGCCTTGATTGAAGAAGAAAAGATCTCAACCATTAGCTCAAAGTTATCATCATAATTTGTGAAACCTGGATTGCTAATGGCTTATTTGGTTGGTCTTTTTGGGACTGTGCCATGGTGCCGACAAAGGCAATCACTCAGTAAGAATTATGCTAGGAAGTAATACAATGTTAGGTCATTCTAAATATGTATGACTTCTTTAATTTGGTGGAGAGATGAAGCTTTAGAAGCTCTAAAACAATAGTCACTCGAGCAACTTTTCTAGTACAAAAGGAAAAAGATGATGAATAATAACTAAATGACAAGTTATTTGGCTTTCTCTATTTTTTTTTCTCTGTTGATCAAAACGAAATTGTTTTGGTAAAAAAAACACAACGTTTTATTTAAACGAAACAATTTCATTCTGACTACTTAGGGTTTTAATTAGGAATTTGACTAAAGGTCAATTTAGTTTTTTGGCTTTTGATTTATTTTAATTACATCCTTAAGTAACTTCAAACTTTTAATTCTATACAATTTTACCTAAATTTTAGTGTTTTTTTTTTTCATTTTGATCCTTGTTTTCTTACACAACCAAAAAATTGATGTCTTCTTTCAAGTGCAGGAGTGTCGAAGTAATAAATAACCTGACAAGATTGGAGTCAAACCATAAGGAGGTTAATTATATAAATTATAGATAATAATAATATAACAACAACAATATTAACAACAATAATAGTAACAATAATAACACTAAATACTAACAATATTATTATTATTAGTAATAACAATAATAAAGAAGAAGAAAAAGAAGAAGAAGAAGAAGAAGAAGAAGAAGAAGAAGAAGTTGATGAGAACTTTAACGTAAAAGATTAATGTAAGGATTAAACAATAATAACAATAAATATCAAAGTTAGAGAATCCACTAATAGTATGTCAAATAAGTATAGTATAAACTCTTATTACTCAATTGAAAACCACATAAAAGAAGGTTCCAATCAGATTATAAATTGTTAACATGATTATATTAGTCATCTTATTCGATTAATGCTAATACTTGTAAATTTCATCAGACATTTATTATTATAACTTATATTAACAACAAATTAAGTTCCTTTTATAGCTCAAGTGTCAATTATACCATATAGTATGGGCTATGAAAGTGTCAAGCATTTGTTGTACAAGTGTTATACAACATAAATCTAGATTAATCATTTAACAATCAAAGTATTAAAGAGTGAACAAGATAACAAATACAAAACATGTTAGTATCAAAAATTAAAGTCTATATTGAGTTTATATTATACTTATTCTTACAACATTAGTGTAACCTTTTCACCTTGACATAATAAACTTAGCTAAATATAATGAAAGAAAAAAATAAAAAAATAAAATAGAACATAAATAAGATAAAAATTAACTAAGTAAAAGAAATGAAATCAAAGGTATACACTTGATATTAATGAAAGCAAAACATAAGCAATACAAAAAATACAAAGAGAGAAAGCAATAGTATGATCTTGATTTGAAAACCAAGATGCCTAAATGCATGGAAAATGCCTCCTTTTATAGTAAAAAATTAAGAACTATTGATTTGATGTCTAATTGATAAATGGGTGACCAACTCTTGACTTGTTGACAATCTTTATCTTTTCTTATCTGCCAAAACATCATTAATAACATCAGAATTGGAACCACTTGAAAATATGAAAATTGTAGGAAATTATCTCAGCTTTCTAGAAAAAAATAGAACTCATTTGAACTTCTAAAACTCCAGATATAGGTCAAATACTGAACAGTGCTCGGGCTATAAGGCATATTTGAACTTGTTTGTTGTTGCTACAATTTGAACTTGAAAATGATATTTTTAAATCTTAGGCTTTATATGAAAGTTGTAGGCCTATGTCTTACCTTTTTATCCATATAAAGTAAACCTAAATCTAAAATCTACAATTCCATATATGATCCAATTACCGAATTGTATTTCGATTTGAACTACACCAACATCTTTTTTTTTAAAGTTTGGTCATCCCTTTGTCCTTTCAATTTCAGTTCTTAAACTCATCAATCAAACCTTTTATTTATCTGATAGACTTGCATTTAAAATAAACATTTACCACAAATTAAACCTATCTTATATTATGAGATATGTTATTATAAAATATGTTTTAGTTAAGGAGTTATTGATACTTCAACTGTAAAATGATGATATAACATCTTGAAAAAAAAATATAATTTTAAGTACTAATCATTTTTAAAAGAACTAACTCCCCAAAGTTTAGCGCAATTTTCAAAAAGATTATTGGCTGTGAATTTCTTCAATTGAACCCTTAATTGACTTTAAACTTTGATTTTCTTGTAATTTTGTTCATAGTTTCAATCAATTGACTTTATAAAAATTAAGTTTGGTCCTCTAGAATTTTAATCTTCTCAATTAATCTCAAATTGAGCTTTTAAACTTATTTTTTCACAAATTAAATGTCTAATAAATTTAATTTGACCCATTAAAAGTATAATTAAGTCCTTGCACCTATTAAATATTTTAATTGGACCCAAATTAATTATTAAATATAATTAAACTTTTAAATTTGGTGTATGCCTATTAAAAATATAATTATGGCCCTAAACTTAATTTTCATATAGATTATCTAATAATCAATTAAACCTTGAATCTATATTGTCTCTCGAATCTTAGGTACAATGAGATATGATAACACTCTCAGTTTCATCCAAAAATCTAGTTTGATATATATGTGTGTGTGAAACCTTCTCAACCTATTTTTTCTCAATTGCTAATCTTCTTGTTATTATTGTTTTTATTTTTTATTTTTTAATTTGAAAGGAAAAGGGTAAATTTAGGAGAAAAATCCAAAAATAGATTACGACATTGACTATATTACAAATAATCCTTTTTATGTGTAAATTTAAAGGAAGAATTTAAAAATACATCCATCCATAAACTGAGAGAATATTGGTTCTCCTCATACTCACATGATTATTATAGATGTATCTTTAAGTTGGATGAATTAAGGTGATACTCCAAACCCATTCACAAATACTTTAAATCTTTTTACGAGTTGAAGCAATTATTAAATGCAGTTATGTATTATTATATATTATGAAAATTATAAATAGATATACAATTAGTTTAATTTTAATAAAATAATATATTATATTAATCATCTGTTTAATTTTATAATTTATGATTGAAGATGTTATTTATTGTTTATGTAAATTGTGCAAATTGTGTTTTTTTTATAAGGAGTAATGATAGAAAAAACTGTTTCAAGATGAGTTTTTTAATTGAGTTAAATATAACAGTTGTGAACTGAAATGTCATAATTAGTACTTGTAATTCTTCTCGAGTTATAATTAAAAAAAAATATAATTATTAAATCATAGATACTATCTATATCTATAAATTGATCAAGTGTATTAGATCCTAAATATATTTTTTCACGGGTGCTATTTCACTAATTTTTATCATAATAATCGACGATGGACGGTGAGAAGGCAAAGCTCGCATTGTGAGTTGTCTAGATGCGGTGAAATGTGGCGTCGGGCAAGTAGAAAATTAAAACCCGTCTTGTTGTGATTGTGACAAGCACAACTTTTCTGCTGGTTTCATCGCACTTTGATCAGGCAGTCTCTTAAACATTAATTTATTATTCGAATACGAACAGGAAGACCGAAGTGCATGCATTTTGGAGTCGTCACAGCTCACGTGAGAGATTGACTATGCGGCGGGTTCACCCTGTAATCTTGGCTTCCTTGCAAACCGAGACATTGACAGAGGCGAAACTCAATTGAAATTAGAATCGCTCAGCTTCTTGTGGCCTTCCGCGGGGTGAATGATTGCGCCAGATATTAATTCAACTCCTTTCCAATACATTTCTTATATCTTACTTCCTGTAATAGTAATTATTTTTTAAAATACTTTTTATAAAAATATATTAAAATAATATTTTTTATTTTTTAAAAAAATTATTTTTAACATTGACATATCAAAATAATTTTAAAAAATTAATTTAAAATACATAAAAACTTTTAATTATTTTCAAAAATACTTTTAAAATACAAAAACAAATAATTATACCACTGTACTTTACATGCTCCTTAAGAGTGGTTTAGGATGCTCGCAATGCTACAGAGAATAAGGTCATTTGCTTCAAATATACAAAAACACGTGGAAAACATTGTTCGTGTTCAAATATGTTTCATGTTTTTACACAATTAATCAACGAAAACCCTTTCGCCGATCTTTCCGCT
Organism: Populus ilicifolia; assembly: GCA_015708895.1. Lineage (NCBI taxonomy): Eukaryota > Viridiplantae > Streptophyta > Magnoliopsida > Malpighiales > Salicaceae > Populus > Populus ilicifolia. The sequence continues at coordinate 36,227 of SRLM01001759.1, read as the reverse complement.
ACAAAACACTGACTTGGAAAACAGCTTTGTCATGTTCTCCTAAAGTTTCTCCTATGCAAGAACAAGCTGGAAAATGTGTTTGACCGCCATCTTCAGAGTTCTTTTTCTTTTTCTTTCGAGACAATTTAATACTTAATTAGAAAAAATAATGCCATTTTGCAAGTTGCCTATAATACCTACAACTCACACGACTCTCTTGAAAAATTGTAGAAGAAATTTTGATATCTATTTTAAATTTTAAATTTAAAAAATAAATGAAACTTGATTTTTATACAAGAATAAATGTCCTATTCTTGTATAAACTCAACAAGAATTTTTAAGTTATATTGATTTTTTAAAATATATCTATCTTATATTAAACTCATTTAATTTTAAACTAAAAATAGTTATTTTGAATTAAAAAAATATCTATCTTATATCAAACTCATTTAATCTCACCCAAAAAACATTGCTCTTTTTATTTGTCGAACTTATAAATAAATAAAACATATAAAAAGTATTTATTTATACGGTAACTTTCAGATTTAGTTGAAACCACATATTGAAGTTGTTTGGTTAGCCATGCTTTTCAACTTATAAGCATGCTTTTCAACTTATAAGCATTTTACTGACAAATTGGATTATTTTGTACATATAAGCATTTTAATCCCAATAATAACAATATTATTTATCTCATCTTATTGCAAAATTAATATTAGATGTTGTTCATGATTATAATATTTTAACAATGTTGTCTATAATTCTGCAATTTACTGATGTTTGATACTTTTATATCTTAAGCCATAGATATATTAAATTAACCTATACATATAAAATGACCTACCAAAAAATGTTTCTTACTCTACAGGATTTCTTGTAATATATTAGTGACACCTATGTTGTAGATTTCTTGTATTTGTAATATTATGGTTAGTGTGTGAGTGTGTTCATTTATGTGGGATAAATCAATATTCTCATGAATTACTGGACTTAATTTTTTTTTATGATTTGGTTTTCTTCTTCTGCAACTCTCTTTTCTAAACTTGCATAGGTTTTTTTTAATTGTTGTTTTCAAAAAGTTGATTTAATCCATGTGTGTTATTTCTTTATTGTATTGAGTGTTATAAAATCAACTTATTTGTTATTATTATTAAATTCATATCATTAGCTATATCAAACATCTTATCTTATCAAGTAGCAATTAGTAATTGTTACTTTCATAGACCAAAACTGCTATTGCATTCACATAAACTTCTATGTTGTCATTGTTTTTTGTTATATTGCATAGGAAATTAAATTATTAATTGTATGTTAGGAAAAAAACATTTTAACTGAAAACATGAAAGATTCTCAATTATAAGATGAGAATTGTTGTACTAAAGAGATGTTGAACACATATGATGATATTTGTATCAAAATAATTGAGAAAGGCATGTGACTAAACATACTTTTCAATAAAGTTGGATGGAAATATGTTATGAATTGCTTTAAAAAACATACTAATGATTAGTACTTAAAAGTGTATTTTTATTAAAGTTTTATATCATCATTTTGTACTTGAAGTATTAATAACTCCTTAGTTAGAGCATGTTTTATAATAACATATCTAATAATATAAGATACATTTAATTCATGGTAAATATTCATCTTAAATGCGGGCCTATCACATAAATCAAGGGATTGATTGATAAGTTTAACTACTGGAATTGAGAAGACAAAGAGAGGATTAAGTTTCGAAAAGAGATGCTGGTTCAATTCAAACTGAAATACTGTTTGGTTATTAGATCATAATTGGAGGTGTAGAACTTGAATTTAGGTCTGCTCTATGTGAATAGAAACATAGGCTTAAAACTTTCATGAGAAGTTCAAGATTCAAAAAAATCGTTTTTAAGTTCAGATTATAGTAATAATAGAGAGGTCAAAATCTGTCCTACAACCCAGATAATGTTCAATGTTCAGCCCATATCTCGAGTTTTAAAAGTCCAAATGCATCGAATTTTTTGTTGTTGGAAAGCTAAGATAATTTTCTAGAACTTTCATAACAACAATCTATTCAAATTCTGATATTAGAAATGATGTTTTTGACAGGCAAGAAGATAAAAATTGTTACCAAGTTAAGAGTTTGCCACCCACTTAATAATTAGTAATCAAATTAATAATTTCAAATTTTGGCCTGTAAAAGGAAGCATTTTTCATGCATTTAGGCATCTTGATTTTCATATCAAGATCATGTTTTTACTCTTTCTCTTTATTTTTTTGTAATGTTTAAGTTTTGCTTTCATTAATCTTTTGTTTATACTTTTTATTTTCTTTTCTTTGCTTAGTTAATTTATATTTTATTTATGTTCTCATCTTGTTTATTTATATTTCTCATCTTCATTATATTTAGCTAAGTTTATTATGTTAAAGTGAAAAGGTTACACTAATGCTGTAAAAATAGTATAATATAAACTCAATATGGACTTCAATGCTTATATCCTAAATAACTTGTTATTAACATGTTTTATCTTTTTTATCTTATTAATTCTTAATACCTTATTTGTTATATGATTAATCTAGATTTGTGTTGTATAATATTTAGTATAATAAATGTTTGGCACTTTCATAGCCCAATCGTATGGTAAACCTATATAACTGTGTTATGAAAGGAACTTGATTTGTTGTTAACATAAATTAACACCATAAATTCCTAACAATATTTAAAAGTTTGGTATTACTTAAATAAGATAATTAATATGATCATGTTAACAATTTATAATAAACTATTAATGACAAATCATCTTATTGAAACCTCTTTTGTGTGTAATTTCTAGTTGAGTAATAAAAAAATTTTATACTATACTTGTTTGAAATATCATTAGTGAATCCTTTAACTTTGACATTTATTTTTACCCTTACATTAATCTTACATCTCAAAATCCTCTTTAACTTATTATTATTGTTGTTGTTATTGTTGTTTATACAGTTAACTTTCTTGTGATTCGATCTCAGTTTTTCTGGTTTATTTATTACTTTGACACTCTTGCACTTGGGAGAAGACATTAATTTTTTGATCATGTCAACTAGCCATACATTAATGAAAGCACAATTAAAGAATAAATGGAATGGAATAAAAAAATATATTTAAAGAATATAAAAAAGGTTGATTTTTGAAATAAAAGTATGTTGGAGTCTTGAACTTGAAACAATTTCAACAACGAACAAGTGGTGAAAATCTAAAATCAAGGTTTGTTTTTTATTCAAAATGTGTACAATTACTATAAACTATTTTATTATTTATGCTTACAATTATTATGATTCATTTATAGCTTTTTTTTTCTTATTGTAGGAAAGTTAAACTTTCTAGTATCAATCCCGTATTGTGTTGTAAATATGATATCATATTTACAAACATTATGGTTATTGGTCAATATATTTGGGCTCTATCAAGGAGCTTAAACTTTTCACGCACCATTTTACTTATCGATATTTCAAGATCTAAGAAAGCTCTTAAATTTGTAGTGATTATGATGATCTTGTAAACAAGTACATGGAGAACATGGTAATTCTTACAAGTCTTTTAAAGATATTATGAAAAATTATATTGGTGCTCCTTTAAATACAACAGTTAAAGTATTGGAGGTTATAGATGATGATAGACTCAACTTTAAAGTAAAAGAATTTAGGAAAGAACTACAAGTGGACTTTAAAAGAAATGAAAAGTACAATATTAGATATGAATTTTTTTAGTATATACACATCAAAAATGAAGTTCACAAGTCAAACACATGCTTTTGCATGAATAGGCTAGCTACCATGCTATATTTGATTTAATTTTTTAGAGTGGTCAAGTTCAATTTTTAAAAGTTAACTTAGGGGCAAGTTTTTCACAACATTGACATGGGGTACTATTTTTTTATTTTTATGATATAATTATTTGTATTGTAATATTTATTTAATTGTTGAGATTTATAATGATTTATTTAATTTAAGAATCTTAATACTAGTTAGATTTTATTAACTAGATAATTTTTAATGATTTTGGATTTTAAATTTAAAATTATTATAAACAGAGATGTATGTAGACTGCTCAGGAATTTTGCATTGCATTGAGGTCATAATTGTGATAATTGAATAAAGAATTTAGAAATTCTTTAACAAAAGAAAAAGAAAAAGAAAAGAAGAATGAATGAATGAAATGTTAAAATTAATCACATAAACTTTGAGAGTTTTCTTACAATTTTCATTACCAATAGTTTTGGGCTGTAAAGTTTTAGGGATTGAGAAAAACTTGTTTTATCTAGTATCACTTTAACAACATAACTTCGTTAATTTGAAAAATGTAAGGATAAGAAAGATGCCTTCGCTAAAATTAATGTTTTGACTCAACTGAAACCTCGATCTTAAGGCGTGTGACTATATTAATTAAGATTATACGAGCACTTCTTGATAATACATAACAAGGGAGAACAACAATTTACATTGCAATCTGCAATGTCCATGCAAATTATACGAGTTCTAGCAATCAAAGAGATTAAGATTTTCCACCAGACATATCAATATTACCTTTATAACCAGTCAACCAAGTTACTATCTGTATTTGCTTGAACCTGGTAGAACATCATCAGAACACCTAACCTTTTCAGTGAAATTAGATTTTTTCGGATGGTTTTGAGCCTTTGTTTCAGGAATTTATCATTGGGTACTGTAACATCATGTTGCAAATAGCGAAAACAGATTCTTGACCTCACAGACTATAGCAAGTTGCGTGTACTGTTGAAGAAGATTAACGGCCAGGGTTTCTTTGCATCTCAAGCGACAAAAGTTAGAAATGCCACGGCCAAATGCCAGTACTGCAGTACAATTGGCTGTAGCTATGGTTTCAAAAGGGATACTGTGAGTTCTTATACTCATGGGCAAAATAAGAGTGCTAATATTCAAGTAAGAAAAGACAAGGTTCCAATGAGGAAGGAAAAGGAAGAAGAAGAAGAAGAAGAAGAAGAAGAAGAAGAAGAAGACGACGACGACAAATGAGCATTGACATATTTAGGCAAAACAATATCCAACAGTTGATAATTTCTTAAAATGAAGAGATGCAAGCTTTCCAGGAGAACCTTCACTGGAATATTGGTTAGAAACTGAACACGTATAATAGGGAGTTCCAAACAACTTCTTTCAAAAGTTAATTTTTACTTTTAAAAGAAGGAAAAGAAAGAGTTCTGAAGCTGCTGACATAACGAGGAAAGGGTGATTTGTTGCAAAATATCACTACGCAGCGACGGTTCTGCCTTTGTATCATGACTGGCTTCCCGTATCGGTTGGAAATTTTGAATGATTTGGTGGTAGATTCTACCACCATTTCTTGAACGAAATTTACAAATTGTGCCACCATCTCCAATTTGTTGACAGCTAAAAGTATCTATCAAGATCTAAAGACACGTGCTGAAACCCTAAGCAAGCCTACGCTATGCTAATTGCTGAGTGGACCATGTTAAATTCATCTTGGTGGATAACATGCTTCGCATGAAACGAAATGAAATTTGAGGACACTACTCCCACAGCAACCAAGCCATCACAAAGTGCCTTCCAAATAATAATGGAACTCAGGCATTCAACTTATGCAGGACTGGTTCAGTTGGTACCAGAGCACCACATGAGTCATCTAAATTGATATTTCTCGCGTTAGAGGCTTTTTATGGGTGTGTTTGTTAGGATGAATTGAGAGAATAAGGGATGAAAATAGAAGGATTGAGAGAACTAGGGATTGGCAAGAAAGACGGAGATTAAGGACACATTGAAGGATCCTTCCTCGCTTGTGATTTTCAATCCTTGTAATTAGAAGAAATTGACTAACATCTTTCTTCTCTTTTGTAATTTCCAACGCTCTCAATTTAGGTGGATTAACTCTAATGTTGTTAGCCCAAAAACTAGATGGATAGCTACCCATCCATCCATCCTTCTGAAAAACACAGCCTTAGAGAAGTAATGTACTGCTACAGCTATGGTGCTCCTCATATATCCACCTAAGACATGGATGCTCCATGATCACATTTGAAGATGAACCATGCTACAGCTACCACCGAAGGATATGCCAATGCATCCCAACATTACGCTATGCTGGTGGCGTTGCCTCCGCATGGACAATTTGTCAAATATTTTTCACTTTTGCTATTATGGTGAAGGGTAACCATATTTCCTTCTTCTACACCACAGAACTGTCCTTTAATAAAGTTCAAATTAACTGCCCACATAGCATAAACACGTGAAAATGGTATAAATCCCAGACTCAACAACCCCTCGAGCCACAGAACATATAGCAAAGCGCAGTTTCTGATCATTTATTGACAGCCAAGATTCCATTTGTTGATTTTTTTGATTAACCACTAAGTGCATTCAAGGTCAAGCATTAAACCACAAACCACACAATTACCATTAGAATATAGCAATCTTTTCCTATAATCCCATCACATAAATCAGCATAAATATACAACAATTTCCATGTCTTTTTCTTCATGGAAAAATTGACATTTCAATTCCGATCCCCATTCCAACTAAAAGAAAAGAAAAGCATTCCGTTATTCAATACCCATTTAATCAACAGATACATAAATCCCTAAAAAGAGGAAACAAAAGTGCCGGAGCCGGATCTAAGCTTGGTTGATCGCTCGACATTGTTGCAATTAAACCCACACCCACACTGTGGACACTCGTAGAAATTATCAATTGCAAAACTGGCAGAAGCAATTCCGACAGAAAATTCAAGATCATCTCCTTTTCTAACAACCTCAACAATATCTAGCCAAAAAAACAAAACCTTCACACTTACTCCGCTCAAATCCGTCAGCCTGTTCTTGCTTATGTAACCACTGACTGTGGACTTGTACTTAAGCTGATACGAACCTTCCAAAGAGAAACTGCACGAACCGTTCAGATAGGCGCTGAATCTGCCAGTGGCTTTGTCCAGATCGTAGCCTGTGGCTCCTTTCGGAAGAATACCGATCGGGAAGTTGTATCCGGAGAGGACATCGTAAGTAGTTGGGAGATTGTCGGTGAAGGATGAGACGGCAAGCAATGATAGGAGAACGAAGAAGAAGGTGAAATTGGTGGTGATAGACATGGGAAGAGGAGGAGAAGTATTTCTTCTTGTCGTTGAGATGAATATGCTTGATTTCTGCTGGGAAGTGGTTGGTTTGACTGGGATTCTTGTATTGTTTGGTTGCTATTGCTCCTAAACAGGAGGACAATCGTCCAAGGGAATTGAGAGGGGAATACGATGACGTTTGGCTGTGAAGACTACGAGTTGCGACGCGGTTTCGGTGTTCTTGTTTACTGTTAGGTTGTGGCTGTATAGTTTGGTGTCCACGTGCTTGTTTGTTTGTTCGAGAGAGCACGTTTATGGTTATTATTTTAATTTTAATTTTAATTTTAAGAAGTAAAAAAAGGACACAGCTCTTACATGTGTCACCAGCCGAGGACCTAGTTATGTTATGTCACTGTTTTTGTTTTTTCTCGTAACCACGAGCCTGTCATATTTTCATGCATTTCTTTTCGATTATTCTCAAAAACAATTATTTATTTATTTATTAGTTTTTTTTTCATGACCATGTATAGATATCATTTTTAGAACCTCCACGATCGTAGAAATAGTGAGTGTGTTTTTACGCTTGATTAACTCTTGGCGTTGGTATTCTTTTTTTTTTCAAAAAAAGAGAGTAAAAGAATACATTAATATCAATGGAACTATTACTCTGCAACTGCTTTGTTTGTCACTTGAATTAATACTAATTATATATATAGTAGTGTGGTGTTAAAAATAATTATAACTATAATATAAATAATATTATTTTTAATATTAGTATTAATTTAATTATATTAAAGTCAGTATCAAAACATAATGCTATTGAATCCTTCCTATAGATGCATTTTGCTTGGATCCTATAACTAAACTTAATTAGCTTGAATCCTGCATCAACATCCAATGCTTTTGAGTGTTAACGAGGACCAAGAGTATGGTACCCTAATGCTGGACACAAGGCCAAGTGATT